>CAWUHX010000171.1:215294-294787 GCA_963922205.1 Romanomermis culicivorax | reverse complement strand
AAGCAGTGGTATCAACGCAGAGTACTAGTAGTATTATATTAATGTGCTGATCAGGGTTTTTTTTCCGCACAGTGCGACTTTTTTTGGGCTGTGGGGAAAAATTTTTGGGCATTTTCCGCACAGAATGGAAGTTTTTTTGGGCGTTTCTACTGCTGGCCTTGATGAAAAGGTGCATTTTGGTGCAATTTAGATGGTCAAAATCTCAAATTTTTCTGGCGCTCTGAAAAAAATTTTCTTTTTTCAAAGAAAATAATTTATAATATTAATTTAGCTGAAGCACAGCCAAGAAGAAATTTAGTTTGATTTCTCGGTTGTGCCTGATTCTTTCCATCAATCTTTATGTCTCTGCTAGAGTGAGTAAAACTCGTCACTTTGCAGTGTGAATTGGAATTTTCATACAAATTTGCTGATTTTTCCCACATTTCTCCACACATTTATTTAATACCATCATTTTTCTAGGAAAAATCTAAACCAAAAGTATTAAAAATCATCTCTAGAATACATTTTCCAACATTTCAGTAGCTGTGTTCAAAAATTCTCTGGTGTGACGCATTGGAAGTTAAGTGTGCATGGTTTTCATGATTTGAAATTCCTCATCCCATTCATCAATTAGTAATCTTCAGTATTAGGTTCGGATTTTGTTGAAAATTGAGATTTAATATTGATCTTCATGAATTCTTTCTCTCACTTGAATTTTTCTGAACTTTGTGAACACACATTTTGTCATTGGGAAACTACACGATTTTCGACTGAAAGTGCAAACCTTTTATTTTAGAGATAAATGCTGAAAATGATAATTTTCCAGCATTCTAGAATATCAAAATGTAGAAATTGAATCAATTGGAAAATCGATTGAAATCTATAAATCATCGGCTCTAATCACAGAAATGACAGCAGCAACTATAATTTTGTTTAATCAAGCTAAAATATCTTTTTGAGCTAGAAAAACAGATACTTTACATTGTTTTCTTAGCAATCTATAATTTTTGCTCATTTCACACATTTTTCAAATGATCTAAACTCCGAACTGAAAAAATTTTTGTGTGCAGAAAAAATTTTGGGTCATTTCCACATGGTGCAGATAAAGGCGGGCGGAAAAAAACCCTGGTGCTGATATCCTTTCCTGAAAATCCCTATATGGCACAGAAGTTGCATACTTTCCCATTATGATTTGCTCAGTAAATGTGCCAAAAAGAGCAATGAGTAATTCCTCAGAATCAAACATTCTGCAATTTTTCTCGAGTTAGTATAACCTACTGGGGAGTGGATGAAGTCTACCAAAATTTTTTGCTATAGTGAGCTGTTTTTATGGGGGTAGTATATGAATTTCCAAATCTAAGACAGGGGTAATACCCCTCCCCATACACCCCATGGGGGGGGGGGCTCTGGCTGGAACTGCGAATCATCATCAGTGGACGCAGATTTGGAAATTTTTTGACAATTTACTAAATTTATCATAACAAGTGTCAACCTGGCCTGGAATTTTTAATCGTCACCAACAAAGTAAACTTTCTTCACACCAAAAATTTGACAATTTTCGTGTCAAACTGTTTGATGTCGTGAAGCCTTTCCCCCAATAGGGAAATCAGGCAAAATTTCTTTCCCCATTTTCCCCAAGTAGTTTTTTTGACTTAAAAATGCTCATAAATGCTTTTTTGAGGTTTTCTGAACATTCTGATACTTTTAGAGCCATTCATGGATTAAATTGAAGAGAAAATTCAATCTTTGAATGCAGCCTAATTTAGAAGCATTGTGGAACAAATTTTCCAGCAAACCATCCAAGAGCATAATGACATTTGATATACCCGAGGAATTGAACATTAAGGCATTTGTGATGACGAGTGAGATCCTGAAAAAGATATAAATGCTCTCGGTGCAAGCATAGACATTATTAAGCGCTGAGCAATCAATTTGCTGAATACTTATTCAAAAAAAATTAAATTTGAATTTTTCATCCAAAAGTGGTAAGTAATAAAAGTAAGTTTACTGTTTGAAGATTTCAAAAGCAGTATTGATCTGTATTCTAAACTTTCCTAAATTAGGCTGAGAAAGAAGCCGGGACTAAGGAAGGAAAAAGTTCCAAAAAGCACCTTCAGGAATTTATTCAATTAAATTTACATCAAGGAAGTGAACTATGGCTTCAGAAAACTGGGAAAGTTGACCTGCTAATCTTTTTCATAAGCAACAAAAAATGAGAATTCTCATTAAATATTAAGATAAAAGATTAGGGTTTTAAACATTGGATAATATGCTTAAGGTGATGAAAACTATTAACTATCAAAAGGTAAGTGAAGGTAGACATGGTAAACGCCGCGCTTGGGTTAGATATTCAACAATATTCATCAGTAAAGTTGTAGCCATACCTTAACAGGTCCGACCAGTTCGGGAGCACCACTTGTAAGAGGTGGGACCAGTTGAGGAGGGTTGAAAAAATTGAAATTTTTCCCAAAAAAGGCTGAAAAAGCCAATTTTTCCCCAATTTTTTTTTATTTTTCCTATTTTGGAGGGGGTTGGGTGTCCCTAAGGTCAGATTTTACAGGTAGGGGAAAAATTGAAAGTTTGCAGGGCTAGTGCAGCTAAATGTTCACTAAACACTTCATTTTGTTTCAAAATTAGACAGCCAGTGATTGATTTTAAGGACTTTAGGTACGGGTAATGCCCCCCCTCATACCCCTCCCCATGGGGCACTCTGGTTGGGTAAAGGGTTGACAAAGTTGGGGGTAGGGGTTCCAACATTTGGGTACAGGGTTCCACCAAGTCCGGGGCCCTCCAACCCCGTCAGTTCACAAGTATGCCCCCAAATAGAGGTATAGTTATAACCAGAGCATGCAGCACTGGAAAATTTTTGTGATTTCAACCTTCTAAACATACCTGTAATTAGAGGGAGGTTGGGGTGACCCCCACCCCCAACTTGGTGAACCATATACCCAACCCACGCCCCTTCCTCACACTCGGTAAAATTGTAAAAAGTGGCTCTATTGGAAAAGTTTTCGAAATTTTTTCCACTTTTTTGAGGTTTTTCGACCACTCCCCCCCCCCAAAAAAAATTTTCGGTTCTCCCCCCCCCCCAACTAGTCAGACCTCATACAGGTATGCATCAGAATGCATCTTTTCTATATGCTGATCCCAAAGTTTCGTTTACTCCTCTGAATCTTCTTTTTCAAAGGTCAAAAAGCATAATTTGGGGAAAAAACAGCAACTATAATGTGTAAATCACTATCACAGACAGTGTTTTTTTGCGCCAAAACATGGTTTTTGGCACACAAAAAAACTTGGAATGCCACAACAAATTTTGAGCATTTGTGCCAATCGGCACAAAAATTTTGGCTGTTCAGACATTAAATTTCTTTAATTTTTGGATGATTTAGGGGCCGACAATGCAAAAAATTTTTGGCGCATCGCACTGAGTAATATCGTACTTGACCTGAACGAGAATGAGTTCTTTTCGAACAGTGTATCAGCATCAAAGGTCCCCAAGGTCAGATTTTTCAGGTAGGGGTAAAGTTGAAAATTTGAGGGGGTAGTGTAGCTAAAATGTCCAGTAAACACATCATTTCGTCCCAAAATTAGGCTACTAGTGATCAATTTTTAGGACTTTAGGCAGGGGTAATACCCCCCTCATACCCCTCCCTATGGGGTAGTCTGATCAGCATCATTGCAGCAAAGTTTTTAGGCTGTCAATGAATGATGAATGGAAATAAATTATGAATATTAATATTCTCTGTTCATTCAGTCACTTGGATTCAAAACTGAAATTCTTACATTAGGCGTCATAATAACACGTCTTAATCATGATCTAAGATTTACGATAAAGTCCATTCATACCACTGCTTGCCAGTTTGATTTTTTAACCATTATATTAATGTTTGGAACTCTTTATCTCTCTATATTGTTAATTCTCCCAGTTTGCACACTTTCGAAGAAAAAATTAAACTTCTAAACCTTGATAATCGAATTGAGGGGTGCATGTAAGTTGTTACTTTTCAAGTAACCTTTGCACCCAATTGCTGTATTTGTTTCCTAAAACCATACCTGTACTTGGGGGGGGGGTTTCCCCCCCCCCCCCAACTTGGCCAACCCAGTACCCAAGATCATTCCCCCCCAGTTTGGAAAAAATTAAAAAAATTTTCAAAAAAGTGTATGTTTTTTTGGCCTTTTTTGGGGAAAATTTCGAATTTTTCCTACCCCCCCCCCCAACTGGTCGGAGGTCTTACAGGTATGCCTAAAATATGTAGATGTTTTGTGAGTCGATTTTCAATTATTATTATTCATGTGACATTATATTATGTATTTCATTTTGCATTTCTTTATCATTTTGTTTTGTGTAACAGCAATCAATATTTGTCATTTCATTTACATTTTGTGTTCGATTCATTCAAATAAGAAATTTGATATTGTTGGTAATGGTACAATGTTCCTACTGAAAATTTAGACTATTTTCGATTTTATTTCCACTAGTCTTTACATTGTTGTTAAATATATATAAAGTCGAAAATTGAATCAATTTGAACTTCCCGAACATTTCTATAGTTATTTTAAATCTAGGTTGGGCATGATTTTTACAACAAATTGATGCGTTAAATGTTAACTTTTATCAAATATTTGGGAATTTTTTTACAAGTCGGTTCCCTTCCAAATTATAGTCCAAACTGGCATTTTTAAACTCCTCAAGATGCCACCTATCCAGATCAGTTTGGATATCCAGGCGCTCATGGCATTGAGGAACTCATTTGCATGAAATCTGCACACATATTACATAGTCCTTGTCACTACAGAAAAATCCTACCTACTTCATGAATCAAACGTGGTCCACCAGCCTATGGACTTGATGCGTTTACCACTACACAATTTCACCATATTTTCCTTTCAGACCCTTGATACTATTTTAACTAACAACTTCATTTGAAAGAGCCTCAACAGCGCTGCACCCTTCGGGCGCAGCTGCTGTACCCTAAGCCTGAGGAAAATTTCAAAGGAAAAATAAATGTCTAAGCCACAAAAATCCATGCTCAAAATTAACAAACAACTCATATACAATAGTTAGGCTGAAGGATGGAAACTGACTTATAAAATTTAGCCAAATTTTGGCCTGAAAACTTTTCACAGTTTTCAGCATATGTTTCTAGTAGAGCTGTTTCGAGATCAAATTTTTGTAAATTTTATTTTATTCGAGATCGAGCGAGATTAAGATCGAGATTTTCTAGGTACCATTCATACTATTTGTATGTATGCTGTTTGTTTAAAAATTGCAAAACGCCCCATATGAATCACCAGCAGTGGCACACCTATGTGCCTATTGGTACATTCGAACGTTTGTGTTTCTCTATAATCATGAGATGAAAGTCGTGTCGAATGAGTAAGTACCTACCGACTTCTACTACCTACAATTATGTATCATCACTTCACTACCTATCAATTCTTATGCATTTTTTAATATTGATGGGAGCAGGTTAGTAGTTAATGGTTGGTTAGCAGCATCTTGAAAATAGTTACCTACTCAGTATTATACACTTGTTTATATTGTCACCTCTACATATATAATATATCAAACTTAATTTTACGCATCACATGCTTATCGATTGTTTTTTCACACCTTTTCAGAAACTTTTTTATTGTAAAATGCCTAAAACTAAAAATAGTTTGAATTGGGAGGCTTTTGACGAGTTGTCATCTAGTGTGAGCAGCAGTGCCAAGTGTAAAATATGCCAAAAAGACATACCCATGAAAAATATGCCAAAAAGACATATTACTAAATTGAATCTATAACTAATGTCGCAAATGTGATGACTTAATTGATACTATTGTTGACACTGATGAATAAATTAAAAATTAATACATCTTATTATTTTCTAAATTATGTAAAAAATCTCGAATAATATCTCGGATAAAATCTTAACAAATACCGAGACTGAGCGAGATGGAGATCCGTAGAAATCGAATATTCCAGATTGAGATTGAGATGTGAAAAATACCATCATTTTGTCAAAATCGAGATCTTGGAACAGCCCTAGTTTCTAGTACAAAAAAAATTATTGTGCCGTTGGCACAAATTTTTTTGGCTTCTTGTGCCAATTGCCACAATTGTCTGTGCATAAAAAAATACTGCTCAACCATACCCCTATCCAAGATTTTCAAAAAAGAGGGGAATTTTCCAAATTTTTTTGGATTTACTGAATAAAAAGAAAATCAAAATCATTTAAAGACAACTTATTTTCAGTCACATTATGTATGCTCTCCAGATTAGTGTCTAAATTCTATGTTTGACAAAAAGTATGTAAATATAATGATTCAATGTGGGAATAGTGATCTATAAATACAATGATATTGCTGAAACTTTTTTTTGGAAAAAAATTTAGAATGGAATGCCCCCTCCCGCCCTCGCCAGCTTTAAAAACGGGCCTGTGGTCCCCAGCCAACCGAAATCAGAATTTTGTGGACCAAATTTATCGGAATCAGTGTTTTTTTTGTGCCAAAAACATGGTTCTTGGCACAAAAAATTTGAAATAGCAGAAAAATTTTGAGCAGTTGTGCCAATTGGCACAAATTTTATGGCTGATCAAACATTGAATTTCCTTGATTTTTAAACATTTTAGGGGTGAAAATGTGAAAATTTTCGGTGCTTCGCACCGAGTCAATGAATATAATATTTCTTATCATGCATGTAATTGGGGAGGGAAGTGCTATGGGAACCCCTCACCAGAAATCGTCGACCATATGGCTAGCCATTGGGCGACCCCCCCCCCCAGGATTTTCCAATCCTATGGCTAGCCATATGGTAGTCCTATGGACCCCCCATAGTTTTAGTCAGAAAAATACTGAAAAATGTCATTTTTATTCCATTAAAAAATGTCAATTTTTGAACAAAAAATGGTCGAAGACTTTAATTTTCTCGAGGCTTCGCGCCATAAGTACATATTTTATCATTTTTTAGACAAAAATTACTACTTTTTATACCGTTTTTTCGGACATTTTCCATGGAAAAAATCGAATTTTTTTTCTTCAGGGACACCTCCCCCCCAAAATTTTGAGAATTACTGACCCCCGGCCCCAAAAAGTGCTCCAACCCCCCCCCCCCGACCTCGGAGCTCTGTTACATGTATGTTTCCTATTCCTATAAATTCCTATAGTCACCTTCAGTCCATTCAATTATTGGGCATCCAACTTATTTAAATTGTATAAATCGAAATATAACTCTGATGCTTCAAAACATGATTTTTCTTTGCGAAATTTTGATGCTTGGAATTCCGTACCCAATGATATCATTTGATAGGAAAATATGCCCTGTTTTTCGGTCTAAATAAAGTAATTTTTTAAAGCTCAATTCACACGTGCTTTTGTTACGTCCATGGGCTTTTCTGTATTATTTGTATTTACACTTGTACTTATTCACATTTAATAAATTTCTTTCTTCTATATTTGACTGGAAAGCGAACGATTTCTCTTCAAACAGTGTATTAGTATCGTTGCAGAAAATCTTATTAGGCTGTCAATGACTGGAGAAGAAATTTTGAATATTGTCTGTTAATTCAGTCAGATTTGGATTCAAAAACTGCAATTCTTACTTTTTATGTTTGATTGATTCAAATAGAAAAATCGATATCGTTTGTAATGGTACAATATTTTGACTGAAAATTTACACAATTTTCGCCTTTATTTTCCCTAATCTTTACGTTATTGTTAAACATGTAAGAGATTAATTTCATATTCATAGTCGAATTCGAAAAGTGAATCAATTTCAACTTCCTGAACAATTCTAGACTTTTTAGAATTTTGTCAGCATTCCATTCCTTTTAGAGTCATCGTAAACCATTTTCTTGATGAGTTTTTTCTTATCGGACTAACATGGTTTAGCTCAAAAATAGGTTGAGCACAATTTTTACAAAAAAAATTCATGAGTTTTAAACGTTATAACTCACTGTTTTTTCCCAAAATCGTGCTTTTTTGGGAAAAAATTCGGAAAAGTGAAGAAAATTTTGGGCTCTTTCCTCATTTGGGGAAAAAAATTTTGGGGATCGGATACAGAGAAGATGCATTTTGCTGCATTTTAGAAGGTCATAATCTCAAAATTTTCCGTCGCTTTGTGCTGATTCATGTCGACTTTCATTTATCATATAATCTATAATAGTTTCCATCATCTTGAATGTATTATCCCATGTTTTCATTGGTAATCTTCAATATTTTATCCTCATATTTAATGAAGATTCACATTTTTTCCTTTTGAGAAAGATCAATACGTCAAGTCTCTAAGCTTTTTGATGCAACTATTTCTTTTCTAACGTAAAATTAATTCAAACGCTTCATGAAAATATCTTTCGGAAATTTATATACTCCGCTTACTCATATATTTTTTTCCTCATTTTTGCAGGTTTCTGACTCCAAATCATACCTGTACTTGGGGAGGTTGGGGGACCCCCCTGACTTGGCCAACCCTGTACGCAAAATCATTCCCCCCCCCCCCACTTTGGAAAAAATTAAAAAAATTTTCAAAAAAGTGTATGTTTTTTGGCCTTTTTGGGAAATATTTCGACTTTTTCCTACCCCCACCCCCAAAATTTCGGATTTACCCCCCCCCCCCCCCCCAACTGGTTGGAGGTCTTACAGGTATGCTCCAAATACAAAAAAATGCTCGGGTTATGATCCTAAAATGCATAAAAAAGCATCCGTAGCCACATTATAAACGTTTTCAAAAATGAGGAAAAAAATTTTGGGTCCGGTTCCCATGTGGAAAAAATCTTCGAGGAAAAAAACGGTGCTCGTAGATTAGACTTTGAACTCGAAAGTCGAAAATTTCAATTTTTTCCTTAATTTTAATGAATTAAAGGGTCTAAAAACACCAGAAGGCTTGAAAAAGCTGAAAAACACCTAAATAAAGCGTCTGTGAGCATTTTTAAGCGAAAAAAAACGACTTCGGGAAAATGGCGAAAAAAATTTTGACCCCTTCCCCCATTTGGGGAAAAGACCCGGGGGAAAAAAGACAGTGTTATAACCTTTTATCAAACTTTTGGCATGAAAATTTTTTTGCAGTTTTCAACATGTTTCTAGTAGAAAAAAATTCTTTGTGTCATTGGCACAAATTTTGTTGGCCTCTTGTGCCAATTGGCACCACCGTTTTTTTCCTCAAATGAGGTCTTTTGAGGAAAAAAATTTCGAAATGAGGAAAAAAATTTTGGGTATGGTTCTCATTGAGTAAAAAAATTTGGGGGAATTCCAAACCGAAAAGATGCGCTTTGGTGGACTTAAAAGGGTCAAAATCTCAAAATTTTCCAGCGCTTCGCGCCGGTCATGGGTACAATCTTGACTATTTTCTATCAGGCGCGGCAATTAGCATATCTACTTCGACTTACTAATTAATGCTCAACAGTTTCTATCAATCAAGTTAGCTCGTTTCATTTTCTAATCGCTATCAGTCGATTATGTCGCCCAATATTGAGATTTTTCATCAATTTTCTCAATTTTTTTCTCTCGATGTTTGGAATTTTTTTAAACGTCAGCAACCTGAACTTTTGCGTTTATTGAAGATAGAAATTGAAGACATCATTCTAGACTGCAATTTTAGAACTTCTGTTTATGAATATCTGTTGGAGAGATTTATTTTCCAGCGTTTTAGAATATAAAAACTGAAAAATTTTTCCGGCGCTGCGCGCCGGAATGGGAAACAAATTATACTTCATGAGTCGGATTTTAATTCATTTCCCAACGTTGTGAAGGTTCAATTTCCAGCGTTGTAGAAAGTGAAAATTTGTAAATTTTTCCGGCGCTCCGCGCCGGACCAAGAACTAAATAAAATTAGATGAAATGAGAGACATAGAAATGTTAATAGCGGATAAATTCCTGAGAGAGAACTCTATCGTTATTCGTTAACATGCTTCAACCCGCTCCTGTAGAACACCAATATATTCTTCATGAGCTCATTTTGGCTAATATAACTAGAATTTTCTCAACTTTTTTCTCATTTTTGCAGGTTTCTGACTCCACATACAACAAAATGCATGGGTATGCTCCTAAAATGCATAAAAAAGCATCCGTAGCCACATTATAAGCGTTTTTTAAAAATGAGGAAAATTTTTGGAAAATGAGGAAAAAAATATTGGGTCCGGTTCTCATGTGGAAAAAATCTTCTAGGAAAAAAAACGGTGATTGGCACAAAAGTCCGTGCCACTGTTTTTTTTTTCCCCAAATCGTGCTTTTTCGGGAAAAAAAATTCGGAAAGGGGAAAAAAATTTTGGGCTCTTTCCCCCATTTGGGGAAGAAAATTTTGGGGATCGGATACAGAAAAGATGCATTTTGGTGCATTTTAGAATGTCATAATCTCAAAATTTTCCGGCGCTTCGCGCCGTTTATTACTTTAATAATCATTATTATGCATTACTTAGCTCAGGCGCGGCTTTTAGCACGTCTACCTTCATTTATCATATAATCTATAATAGTTTTCATCATCTTGAACATATTATCTCATGTTTTCATTGGTAATCTTCAATATTTTATCATGATATTTAATGAAGATTCGCATTTTTTCCTTTTGAGAAAGATCAGTACGTCAAGTCTCTAAGCTTTTTGATGCGATTATTTCTTTTCTAACGTAAAATCAACTCAAACGCTTCATGGAAATATCTTTCGGAATCGGAAATTTATACCCTGCATACTCATATATTTTCGACCAAGCATGAGAGTTTACAAATAAATTATACTGGTTTTAAAATTTTTCAAGTAAAATTCTAGAAATTACGACTTTTGAACACAAAATTCAAATCTAATTCTTGAAATAAATGTTCGGAAAATTGATTTTCCAGCGTCGCAGAATATCAATACCCAAAAAATTTTTCCGGCGCTCCGCGCCGGAAAGATTAACATCCATTTTGGGTTCTCACTTGTCATCATAGAGAACCTAACCATCGATTTCTCATGTAATTCTCAAAGTCATTATGCTTTTGGACAGTTTACTTGAAAATTTGTTCCAATGCTTGTAGATTAAACTTTGAACTCGAAAATTTCAATTTTTTCCTCGATTTTAATGAATTAACGGGTCTAAAAACATCAGAAGGCTTTAAAAAGCTAAAAAAACACCTAAATAAAGCGTCTGTGAGCATTTTTAAGCGAAAAAACGAGTTCGGGAGAATGGGGGAAAAAAATTTTGACCCCTTTCCCCATTTGGGGAAAAGGCCCGGGGGAAAAAAAAAACAGTGGTCCGTGCACAAAAAAAAACGCAGATCGAAATGATATTTTCTGAAAATACAGTACAAGCATGCACATGCTGTTCCAAGCATCTATCACTAATCACATGTCGTCCAACAATACTTGGCGACAACATAATGAAGGGTGAGGACTGTGCAGTTTTAGAATGCACAAACTTTGTCACATTTGAAATGTTTTCTGAAAAAGCTCGAAAAAATTAAGGAGTAAAAATATCGAATACCAAAACTAAAAAAAGCTCATTAGGAACCAAGAAATTCAAAATTTTAAAAAACACAAAATGTGAACACAATCAGGAAAATGAGGGTTTAAAATTCAAATTCAAAACTGAAA
Source organism: Romanomermis culicivorax (assembly GCA_963922205.1). Classification (NCBI taxonomy): domain Eukaryota; kingdom Metazoa; phylum Nematoda; class Enoplea; order Mermithida; family Mermithidae; genus Romanomermis; species Romanomermis culicivorax. The sequence continues at coordinate 283,264 of CAWUHX010000171.1, read as the reverse complement.
AACACAGGCAAAAGGAAAGTTACAGAACAGAGTTCGAGAATTTGTTTGTAAAAATCAGAAAAGTGGAAAAATTCGGAAAATTTGTTCCAAGTCCGCTTTTCGGAATAAGGAAAAGTCGGATATGGAGATTTTCTTCTGAAAGTTTGTTTATCGATTTCATGATTGTAGTTTTTGTATTTTTGGTCCACTGAAGATGACTGACTGCTCGATTTTTTTGTTTTTCCTCTAGAAAAATTATCTTTAAGCTAAAAGTTCAGAAAGTCAAAGATTTTCCTATTTTCCTTGTGGAAAAAGATCGAGAATTTTCAGTTTTTTAAAGGTTTTGTAACTGATCAGGGCATTTTTCGACCAGATTTTTTTCCTTTGATTTTACTCCCAAAATTCGGGAGAATATTTCCCAAAATGTTTGAAGTATGCATCAAAATTCTATATGATGTCATGTGGCCCACAAAAGATATAGATTTTACTTAATCATTTACTTAAAATACCTAAAAGTTACTTAAAAGCGCCTGAAATGGACGTATTTCTCCATGTTTTGCCTGTGCCAAAGAAAAATAAAATTTTGCCTGCACACATCACCTACGATGAAAGGTGGGCTAAGGTAAATTGTTTTTTAGTGAAAATTGCGCCCATGAAAAAACCCTGCATAGTGGTGGGCCAAGATATAAAGAAAGTATTGTTCGCAGAAAAAATTGATAGATTTACTGGAATACATAGATCTTCTGAATAAGATGGTGGACGAAGGTTGGGAAGAAGAAAGGTCACAATTCAGGTCATTTTACAGGTGACCCTGTCCCCACTCTCACTGAGCAGGACTTGGGGATTGTCACACCTAACCTGGTGGCGTTGTCCATTACCCTACAGCAAGCCCCAGGACAGCACCAGATTACCCTATAGGCCTCCCTATAGCCAGTACTGGCCAGGTTAGGCCCCTAAATAATGGGAAAATAAGCTCGTGTCCATCAGGAGTCATAGCCTATTACTCACTGTAATAGGGTCAAACTGATATGGTTTCCCATCAATGTGACTGGGAAACAACGTTTTTCACCTGATGCAACACCCCAAACCCCCATTAGTGTGACACTTCTTTTAGCCACTCCCTTGGCTCGCGGGAGGTCTGTTTCCGAAAATCTTCTTCCGCCAATTGCTGCTTCTTGCTTCTTCTGCTTCGCTCGTTTAGCCACGCCTTCCAATGCTTTCCTGGTACAGTATGCTTTCATGCTTCTCTTATGCCTGCTTTCTTGCCTACAGTGGACTTAACCACGCCTCTGTGCTTCCATGTATGCTTCTATATCTATTTCTCGGCGTATACATGTTTTTGTAGGAACCACCGCTACTGTTCCACTTGAGACTGGTGTCTGGCGGGGCTTCTACTTTTTACTGTGTGCAGGTGTGTTTCCGATTTTTATGGGGAATTAATGTAGCTGTGGAATGCGTACTTTTGTGTAGATTCTAGGGGACCAGCTGCCGATGTGCAAATTAATTGGGGGGTCTTAATTGGGTCAATAATGGCTACTGGGTTGTGGGACGATCAAAATAAAGTACTTCACATAAATTTATAGGAATGTTTGGGTGCGAATTCCAGACACCCATAAGATGATAGATTTTGAAATGAATTTATACTTAATAAACGAATGTCACAGAGTGTACAATATGTATTTACATCAATGGGTTATGTATGTTACGATATTTTCCTATTTTATTGATATACAATTCACCCAAAGTCTCGGAGCTGCGGTTATCTACAGTGGACCATCATTTATTTTTGTCAATTTTGCACATCTAAAAATCCTGCACTATATATGACAAAGATTATCGACATCTTACTTTAGAAATGTTTTGCAGTCAATGAATGTTTATTCTCCAAAGTAATCATAAGTTGGGCAATTTGTTTCACTAGACAAAACCCAGGACCAAGTCCTGGCGTTCGTCTTACACAGCATCTAATGTTTGATCTTCACAGACACATGATCCTTACTTGTCCGTGTAGTGTCTTTGCCATCCATATAAGATCTGTACATGGTCTGGTGCAATGCAAGATCTTTACTAGGTCGAAATTCACCAAATCTGGACTGTTGTATGATCGACACAAAATCTTTATAACTGTATGGTCATATATAAGATCCACGCTCATTCCCTTATGCAAATCTTACAAGGATCTAGTACTTGTATTTGTGAAAGACATTAGATCAGACAAAAATCCTAGAATAGTCTGGCACAGAGAGAATTTTTCCAAGAATTCCAAAAATCTCCAACCTAATTTACGAGTCAAGATTTTAAAATCTGGAAATTCAATTAGGAGATTGAAAATCAGAGTTTTGAAGTTTTGAGGCGCTGTTATGCAGTTCCTAACGGACATTTTAGAAAGCCGAGGAGCTACGGAATCAAAATTTTATATCCCGGATCATCGAATTTAACATCAGATCATAGGCCAAAATTCGTCAATCTGAAATCACAATTTACACATGCCAAGATTGAAATTTTTGAGTTTAGAATTGATAATTTGGAATCGTAATTTTGGGGAGTGGTATCAAACCTACATATCTTGGGGTTCAAATTTAACAAACTAGTACAAGAATCCATGATGCAATGGTAGTATTCTGTTTAACTGTTTGTAGAATTTACATTCCAAATTTTGTAGTATCTGCTGACCAAAATCTGATTCTCCTAATTTATGATCTAAAATTCTTGAAATATTTGCCTCTCAATTTCTAGGCTTTAGGATCAAAATTATAAATAATAACGAATTTAGACCCTGGAGTCAGAATCTCGGATCAGCAACCAAATTATGTATTCAAGAATTAAGATTGCAGAACTCAGGGTCAAAATTTGGCAATATTCTCAGTCATAAAAAAAACTATTCTCAGTCGTAAGATTCAAGTTGGTCAATGATCGTGATGTAGAGCTCAAATTCTAAACATAAAACAGAAGTTCTGAAACACAGAATCAAATTTTAATACCTAACAACCTGGATTATAATTCTAGAGATGAGACAAAATTTTAGATCCTAGTTGAAAATATTTGAATCTTGAGAAGAAATTATAAAATTTTTTTTTGGACATGCTCAATGTTGGGATCAATATCTCAAATTACACAATCAAGAATGTTGAGTAGCCGACTTTATTGTTAATTTTTTGAATTTCATATATAAAGTTCTGCATTTCAGGATAAAATCTTTTGGCTCAATTATAGAATAGATTTCGGAACATAGCCCCAGGACATTAGAAGAATAGAAGCGGAATTCAAGAATGAAATTTTGATATTTAAAGATTCCAAAATCATCTCAGAATTACTGCTGATCAAATCGAAGTTTAGAATGAAAGGTATGAAGCCTTAGAGCCATATTCTAGAATTTGAAACAGAGGAAGATTCTCACAAATCTTTTGCCCGCGGGAAATTTGCAGTACGAATTTTTCAAGGTGACTGGAAATTGGAGAAGAGGTCTTTAATTTTGGTGCAGCATGTTTTTTTTGAGATCTGAATCATATCCCCAGAGTCGCTATTTTGCTATGGAAAGAAAGAAGCAGGAGAATTTAAACGAGGCGATCTGGATCCGATATGATGAAAAAATTGATCTGTCTCATCATTGATTTTGAATAAGTTTTGTGTAATTAAATGTTAAAAATTTTAAACTGTGATCATTATTTTTTTGTCTAATCTTCTCTCTGGAAGCGACCTCAATTAATGGATCCACATAACTGACCCAAGGACTAATCAATACAACTTGAGGTTGGTTAGTTTTATTACAATTCCAAATTTTTGATGCCAATTTATGTCGTGGAGAGACAACTTTCTATTCATGGATCATAATCTTACAAAAAGGTTTAAAATTAAAAGTATCTTCATTCAATCAAATTTTTCAGGTTTGAAAGAAGAAATTTCACGTTTAGGCCGGCTGTGGGGCAATTTATCACGCCAGGCTCCGACGGAAATGTCACTGCATCAGTATAAAATTTCGCTTTTACGATGGTCGTTTGAAAATTATTCGAAAATTCAAATTCATTGAACTGTAGCCACGGCCTTTGACCAAAAGGTCGTGACAAAAACGTTATTCCATTGATTAAAACGGCGTTTGGCATTAGTCGGTAAGGTTCAGAGGTGATAATAATGAGTTTTTTGACATAAGGCCCAATTTTTTCGCGTTTTCCCAAGAGTCGAATGTTTTCAATTAAAGGGGCATACTGCAGCCAGCATGCAAAAGAAACAAAAACAAACGAAATACAATAAACAGAAAAATGCATGTGAAAAATAACAAATTGAACGGAATAAAAGTAAATGATTTTAAAATAAAAAGCGGTGAACAAAATAAAATATCAGCATGATGAAAATCACATGACATTTGGGAAAATTGATCAGCACGTGACATCAGTTTCAGCAGTTGCACTAACATGTCAATGGTATCAAGTGTTTGTTATAATCTCGATGTCTTCAGGATTATCACTATCTCGATCTGTTGGGTTGCACTATTGTCTCAATTTTTTTATTTCTATACTGCAATTCCTGAACCTGGGCTTGTCCCTTAGTATCAGCCAATCCTGAGCCTGATGTGAGGATTGTTAATTCTGCAAGAAAATAATCTTGACATTGTGATTAGCTGATACTGATCATTAGTGCTGCACACTTTGAAAATCTTATGACTTGTGTTACCAGTCTTGACACACAGTACTCACATTACCCAGGTATTTTGATTACTCGACATGAGTACAATATTTAAGTAGCTGAACATTGGAATACATAAGTGTTTTACCCACAAAATATCTTGTTAGATATTTGGGTAAACAGGTCACCTGAATACCTAGGTAGCACACAAGTTTTATTTTCGAAATATACCCCTTAGGTATACCCAGTACACTATCAGGCGAAACTAACCCTCAAAAATTCGCGTCCAAGATGCATCCTGGAGGCGTCCAGGTGGCGTCCAGGTCGCGTCCGGAACGCGTCTTTTTCGGCAGCACAAAGAAAACTTTCATCTTTCTTAGTAATTGACATTCTTGCAATAACTGTCAATCATAGTTCTTTCATAATGTGTAGTGGATATGCACTTTGTTTTGACCTACAGTATGACAACAGTTGACCTTTCATTTATATCTGGTAAATAATGTGTGCTTTCTATAGGGAGGTAAGAAGGAAGCCTCAGCAAAATTCTTTGGCTTTGTGTGACACAAGCACATGGCCTGTCAATTTTATTGTCAGTATAGTGTGCTTTTCGCGTCCTGGGTGCGTCCAGGACGCGTTCTGGACGCGTTCCGGACGCGTCCTGGACGCGTTCCGGACGCGTCCTGGACGCGACTGGCATGGACGGTTAGTTTCGCCTGGTAGTGTAGGCATGGGTCGCATCAACTTTTTTGACAATAGGGGATCCGGATCCAGATCTTGAGAAATTAGACTCAGCGGATCTGGATCGGATCTGGATCCAAAAAAGTTTGGTTCAGCAGATCTGGATCGGATCTTGAGGAACAGATCCGAGCAGATCCCTATCTTTCAATAAGTACATGTATTATGTCTAATTTTTCAGTTGTATGAATTTATATTCATTGGTGTCAATAGATTAATAGATTATTATTGATTGGGGTTCTCATCTATTGAAATAGTTCACATATACTAATTAATAATTTTCGTTCATTAAATAGTATTCATGTATATATCAATATTGGTTTCATCCGAAAAGAAATGAATAGAAAGGGAAACTTTTTTCAGAAATTATGGATTCAAGTTCTTCTTTAATTAAGAGAGTGTGGGACCACTTCACAGTGTCCCCAGATGACGAAGAAAAGCCAAAGTGCAATAAATGCAGAATCCACATATCCAGAAAAGGTTGTGGCACTGGATGTCAGAAAAACATTTGGTGAGGAAACATTTGGCAATATATAAGCAGTTTGCGGCTAAATAAAAAAAAGATAATGAAAATAGAAGTAATTGTGGAACAAATTGCTACAAGTATAGTTATGTTAAAGAATTAATTTTTGCGTTTTCTTTAAAGATAGACAAAAAATGAACCTAGCAACTCAAAAACCAAATTAAAAGATGAACTTAAATCTCAAACGTCTCTGGACAATTGCTTCATCTAGAAAGTAAACTTAAATTAGCACCAGCGAAAAGTGTCCCCTATGAACAGCCATTCAGTGGTGCTGGTCAAATTTATGACCCTATCAAAAATCGTTTGAAGGGTGATACTGTTGAAAAATTACTGTTTCTCAAGTATAATTTTGCTACCATTGCAGTGTTTTTTTTGTACAAGCCTCTTTGTACCTGTACGAAGATTGGCCAAAAAGTCTTTGACATCCAGTTTTTTTTAAATTTTTTTTGTACACTGAAAAAAACCATGATATTTTATGTATTTTTGCACAAAGTTTCTTCCTAATAGGACTCAAGTTCTAGTCCTTCATAATCATCTTACAAATTAAGAAAATTTACTCATAACTTTTATAGATATGAAAAACTTCAACCCGAAATTTCTGAAAATCAGTTCCATGATGCTTCTCAATTCAGTGTTCAAAATTACAGTTGCAAGAAAGTTGGAAAAATAGATTTTGACGTTCTGAAATGAACCAGGATTTGCCTTTTCCATACAAGAGGACTGCCAACATTTTTTCCCTTTACGGGAAATGTTTCTCCAGAAAGCACGCTTTGTCGAAAAATAGTATTGCAGAGAATTATGAAATCGGGCGCGAAGCGCCTGAAAATTTTTGGTGTATTCTAATACTGCAAAATTTTATGTGAATAATAATGAATAAAGATCCGATTATGATGTGATCTTAATAATTGACAACAGTGGATCTGGATCCGTATCGAGATCTTAAAAAATTTGGTTCAACGGACCCGGATCCAAAAAAATCTCATTTAGTGGATCCGGATCAAATCTTTATCAGAAAACTGAAGCAGATATCCATGGATCCGGATACCCAGCCCATCCCTAATACCCAGGTAACCAGTTTGAAGCACGACTGAGGATCAGCAATTTGATACAGACATCCAGATTCTTCTCAGATTGGATTAGTACAAGTAACCTCAGGTTCTGTTTAATAGGGCTGTGTGCGAGATTCCATTCCTGCTTCCCACTTACTTTTCCCTTTTTTCCGCGGCAGTATGTGGACAAGAACCAGATGACTTTTTTGGAAGCGGGATGGGAGCGTGCGAAATTATTGAAATTTCTTCCCACCGGCGTTTCCCACTTTTCCCGCAAAAAGACATTCCTCCTGGAAATTTTTTCCACTAGTGGCTTAAAGAACTATTGTTTCTACTTCATACCTTTACTGTATATTGTAGTGTTAGTAGAAGGCTGATAATTTTTTCGAATTTAAAAACGGAGGAAATGTTGCCAACCAGTGATGCCAGGTTTAGGTTTTTCACATAAATTTAGTTTTTTTGAGTGCTTTTCCGAAAGAATTTAAAATAATTCAAGGGTTTTTATTTTTCTATTTAGGGGTTTCTATTTTTTCAACCTAGCAACTCATTCTGGAGACAAGTCTGTTTAAAATTTTTTATCAGATAGTTTACGGTAACTGCATTCTGTGGAATAGAATTTTTAAATTATCATCCAGTGGTACTCTGTAGGAATGTGGCTTGGCTGGAAATATTTATCCCCAACGATAGTCTTCACCTGATGGTGTACTGTTGTGAATTTTGATTCTAGTTTAGGGAAAAGTCTTGCTTCTTGGATCGAAACTAAAAAATCATCTGTGAATTTCTCAGAATCAAATCGAAATTTAGAAAAAAATCATAGATCCAGATTCTAGAATTTGGAACCGATGAAGATTCTCACAAGTCTCTAAACTTAAATTTGCAAAAAAAGAATTCTGCAGTATCGAAACTTTTTTGAGGCGAATGGATATTGAAGAAAAGATCTTGAATTTGGTGCAGCATGTTATTTTTCAGATCAGAATCCCCTGTAAAGAAAGAATCGGAAGAATTTCCATGAGACGATCTCGATCCAATATAGTCGGAAAAATTAATCCGTCGCGTCCATGATCTTGAGTAAGTTTTTCTGAAGTAAAAAGTTCAATGGCCGATAACTTCACTTTGACGATCCTCGTTTCAAAATTATTCGAAAATTCAAAGTCATTCTAATTTAACCGCACGCCGCTGACAGAAACGTCGATGATATGACCGACGAAACCGTTATTTCAGTTGTCAAAAAGGGCGTTCGAAATTAGTCCGCAATGTTTTCAAGTGATAAGAAACGGTTTTTCCAGGTCAGGCTCATCTTTTTCACATTTTCCCTAATTGAATGACGTCAAAAACTAGATGTGTAAAGTGGAAATTGATCAATTTCGACATTTTACACATTGTCATAGTAGATTTTATACTTAACTCAATTTTGAGATGAAAACCGTCCCGTACAAGTCATTTCCAGTTGAATGGCATATTACACTGCCAGATTTGGTGTAAATTACTGATTTACAATTTTTTGACGTCAGCAACATTAATTTACAGTTTTCAGTTCTAAAATTGTAACTCACTCAATACTACCCTAAATTGGTGTTTTAAAAATGATTCCAATAGCGCTCATCGATTTCTATCGAATCGACTATAGTTCCATAATTCAATTCATTGCAGTTTTTCTCACTGTGGGGATCTCCATAATGTTCAATTACAGTGGGTTTTAAGCTCTACAAACTGGAAAACTTAAAAAAAATTTTATAATACACTAGATTTTATATTGATTTATGAATTGAGTATTTAATGTAAAGAAAAAGTTTAAAAAATCAAAAATTTTTTAAATTAAAAGGTGATCATTTATTATCTTTTAAAATCTAAAAATTAACTTTTCACAGATTATTTTAATGTCCCAAATGCGCAAAGCGAATTATCCGAAATTTATCTGAAAATGGTTTTACGATCAAAGATATAATCTCAAAAATTAAGGTAATAATAAAATAATATCATTTAATTACTTTTTCAATTTTTCGAAATCGGTGGAGAAAATTTCAGAGAAATTTACGACGAATCGAGAAAAAAATTTCAAATGTGACCCTCAAAAGTTTATAAAATTCGAAGTTGCGCATCAATCAACAATCGTATTGAATTACAGTATGCTCTTATCGAGTCATCGATCCTCAGGTTTAAAATTTTCAATTGTGCACTATATTCAACTGAAGATCATTTTTTTTGCAGTGAGATTTGTCAATTTTGAAATTTTCTAAGAAATCGTAAGATTTTCTATTTTTCAGGCTTTTCGCCAGGTGAAAAAATCTTTGTCACCCTACAATAACTTGTTTTTTCGAGTAGAGACGTTTTGCCGTCAAAGACACCAATAAGTCGGAGTTTCCGTGCACATTTTTCGGTCTCGTTAATTGTGTAAGCATAATTTTTTTATATTCAAATTTCAAATTTTGTTTTTTTTGTTTTTCGTGCATTTGTTCATTTTATCTGTTTTCATTTTTCTTGTTTTATACCTATCTTACTCTATATTATCTTCTTTTTTTGTATTTTCATACGCATTTTATTCTTTTTCTTTTCATGGCTTCTTGTTGTAAATTTGATTTTGTTTGTACTATGTTTTATTCTTCATGATTTTATCTTTTCTCGTTACTGCCTTTTTGTTTTTATTCTCTTTCATGCATTCGTATTTTTTTTATTGTTCTGTCTTCCGGGTGCTATTTATTATGTTTTGGTTTTACTTGTTTCCTATTTGTTTTTTGTTTTTATTCTTCCCATTATTCAGCTTTTCTTTTGTTTTTCATTATTTTCTATTTCGTGTTTTTGTTTTTTACTGTTTTGTTTTAACTTTTGTTTGTTTTTCTCTCGTCAGACTTTCTTTTTTGTTTTGCATTTAGTTTTTTCTTTTTCGTTTTTTCCTATTGTTGGTTGTTTTTTCTTCCTCATTTTTCGCATTTCTGATTTTTTCTTTGGTGTTCCTTTTATCGTTGTCATTTGTTTTTCTGTTTCTATTTTCCATTTTTTTGTTTCGTTGTTGTTATGAATCTATTGTTTCATTTTTTAACAACCTGAAAAATCGGGTGTGAAGTTTTTGGTTTTGAAAAATCGATATATCGATTTCGTGGTTGTGAATCCTGGTGACTAATGAACGAAATCGAAAAAAGGCCGTAAATTTTGTCAAAAGACGTCTTTTTTGCCCAATTTTAGCGAATATTGGGCACATGGTCTCCGGCCAAGTAGCCTCCATCCTAATCACAGGTATGGGGGGTGATATCTTCAATTCTAGAATCTTGAATAACACATCTAGAATTTATTTCTGTAATCCAGAAACTAACTTCAAAAAAAATTTTGGGTCTCTATTTTAGAATCTAGAATGACAATTTTTGGATCGAATACTAAATTTGCCTGCGATTAATAAAAGTTATAGAATTTCGAACTCAAATTCTACATTCTATAGAAAAAAACTTGCAGAAACTATTTAAGCAAAATGCAAAAACTTGTGAATCAAATTGTTATCTATAGAGTCTATTTTCTAAATTTTTAAAAATTTTGAGAAATTTAAAAACGAATTTTATTAAAAAAAAATTCCAGTTTTGTGATTCTATCCTGTGAAAGTTCATTTTTGAGCAAATATGGGCAACATTTCTCTCAGAAATAAAAATTTCACATTTCGACGTCTAAATTCTACAATTTTTTTCCCAAAAACTCGGCTAGGAATTTAAAAAATCAGTTTTTTTTGTCATCAACATTGCAAGTTTGTAGTTTGAGCTTTTCAGATTGGTTATTTTTATCTACTTTTTAGTTCGTGAAAGAATTTGAATGGCCGATTTCTAGAGCAAAAATGGAATTTCCTGCGAAACGAATTTACAAAAATTATCATAAATCTCGTTTCAACCTCAAACTTTACGAAATTATAAATTTCAATGTGCTGAATGATCATACCCTTGTGAGTGAACTCGTGGGCAACTGTTGATGCACGGGCAACCAAGGCCGTATTTAGGGGGGGCGGAGGGGGCGGCCGCCACCCCCTTGGAACTTTGTCATATGTCGATTTTGTGTCTATCACTGAGAAAAATCTCAAAATTTTCCGGTGCTTCGCGCCGGTCAATGAGTACAACAGTCATTACTTTCAATCAGGCAGAGCCATTATCTGTATCTACTTCGACTTACTAGTTAAACTTCAACAGTTTCATTCAACTGAGTTACCTCATCTCTTATTTTATTAGTTACAAGACAAAATGTTGGGCATGTTTCTCACAGTGGGGAAACCATTTTTGATTTGGGAAAACCATTTTTGACAGTGGGAAAACCATTTTTGACCGAAATTATGCATTGTGGTGAACTTCAGAAGGTCAAACCCTCAAAATTTACAGGCACTTCGCGCCGCTCCAGAATATAATAGTCATTTTCCCCTATCAAGCGCGGCCATTAACATTTCTACTTCCACTTTACTAGCTAACTTTCGTCAGTTTCTATCAACTGATTCACTTCATCTCTTCTTTTACTAATTAAGAGCCAATATTTTGCTGATAATTTAGGTTTTTGATCACTTCTTAAAATTTTATTCTCTTACTTCGTTTGGTGTTTTCCAAAAATTTTGAAACCTGAGCCTTCGCAATCCGCATTGAAAAGTGATAAAAACGTCATTTTAGGACTGTAAATTTAGAGCTCCTATCTAGGAAAAATTGTTGTAATTATTCATTTTCCAGCATTTTAGAACACCAAAAATCCGAAAAATATTTCGGCGCTCCGCACCGAAATAAGAAAGGTATTACAATCCATTAGTTTAATTCCAATTTGTTATCATTGTTATGGAAAGATTAATTTTTCAGCCTTTTAAAGTGTAAAAACCTGAAAATTTTTCCAGCACTGGGTGCCGACAAAAAATTTTTTTGCTCGGTCCACCTCCCCCTAAAAAAATTCCTGGCTACGGCCCTGCGGGCAACCATATCTTTTATAGTTCATTGATCCAAAATGCCCTTTGTTACGATCAAATTAAGTAAGTGTAAATAGCAGTTTACGTCGTCCACTTCACCAATGTGCATTGCCAAAACCATATTAGCAGCTGAATCACGAACTGCTAGGTGCAGCTTTTCTCTAGGAAGGTCCTCTTCATTCCTGATTTCTTCCATTTCCAAATTGATGTTTTCTGACATATGTTTGGTATAAACAGGCTTGCACTTAACAACACTCATCTTTCTACACCACTTTGAATCAACAAAGTGGATAACAAAACTCAGATATGATGTTTGTGCAGGTGACATCCACATATCAGTATCAAAGCAGTAAGATTCCACCTAATGATGTAAATAGATAAACAATATTTATGTACTGTAGTTGAACATCATGATATAGTCTAAAAATTTGTTAATATATACCTCATCGTTCAAAATTTGACGGATTTTCCATTCAACGGCTTCTATGACTTTAGGCCCTACAGAAAGCCGAATTTTCCCTTCGTGTGGCAAAGCATATTTGTACTGTAAATTATTGACTGTTTCAATAAGTAATCGAAAATATGGATTGTCTATTGTTGTATAGGGCAGCATCCCATCTGCCAGCCACGTAAAAATTAGACGATCGACTTGAGGCACTTGCCTTGCTGGGGCACAAAATTTTTGAATATATGACGAGTACGACTGACTATTTGATGGTGACGTTTTGGATGAAAATTGAGAAGGTGCTGCTTCTGCCGACTCATCATTCAACTTATAAACCGATTTTCTGTTTTCATCATATTCAACTTTTTTCTTCTTTGCGTCCATTTCATCTTCTTTAACTTTTTTAAACTGCTTTGAATGCAGGCATTCCAAGTGATCCCAAGAGCCTTTTGTTGATCCCTGTTCAGTAGAAAGTCTCTTAGTGCAATGAATGCACTTTGCTTCTTTAGTTGAATTGTCGCAAGGCTCGAAATGGTCCCAAATAGCAGATTTTATTGGCATTGAGTTGACTAAAATTGACTAAAAGATCTCGATAACTACCTAGTCCTACACTATACAAAACCATATAGGTACACTCAATAATGCTTAAAAAAGAACAGTGTCTAGCACAACTTTGAAAGTTAATATAAACGCTTATGCATATCTATTATACCCACCCACCAACAGGTGGGAATAATATGTATTGTATAATATAGGATTGGGGGTCAGAAGGCCAGCGTATCCACAAGGCCAGCATATACTAGAAGGCCAGCCTAGTCAGAAGGCCAGCACGAATAATAATAGTAAATGCGTGTGACGAACTTCAACATTAATGGTGGACGAAAAACAAATATGTCTATTACAGTTATCAAATGGGGTCAGCAAAAGTAATATAGGTGGGGGGCCCTAATACTGTATGTTATTTATGTGGTGAAATACTGTACAATGTAATATTTCATGACATCAACTACTGCATAATGCTATTGAGGAGGAGGCAAACTATTAAATGTTATTCGTGAGATAAACTACTGTATAATTGTTGGTGGGTGGGGAGATTGGAGGGGAGGGGGGGGGGGAATACAGCATCGAAAAAATACACAAATGGGTTATCTCAGTCATTGTGTACAAAACATGGATTACGGTGCAGCTAGTTATGACTTAAGTGTGAAATTAATGAATTCTATTGTAACTTATCAATCGATAACCAACGGGGGTCGTTTCTATCGATATTCTAAAAAAAAGTTCACGTGCATTATCTGATGGAAGTATCAACGAATATTGGGAGTGCATTGATTGCAGAAATCTTAAGAAGCAGAACGGTATCGAAGTCGATCAGCTGTATTCATCTATTACTATTTGTAATGGCAGAATTCTGAAGAATCCAGAAATTGGTCATCATTCACAGTGTTTTGGACAGACTTTTGGTGAACACAACACACGTTCTTTAGTCAGAGAAGCTCGAAATTCGTGTAAATCGGGCAATAAGCGACCAATAGAGGTGCATACATCCATGAGTTCAGAGGTCCTAAAGCGATTCAGAAATCCCGATCAAGCTGATGCAGTTGAAACGAATTTGCCGGAATATAAATCAGCCAAATCAAGTTTGGGACCGTGGTTTCGACAAGGGCGCGTTGCCATTGAAGACCCATATGATTTGCCCTTAGAATATCAGGTAACATGAAACTCAAGGGTCATTTTTAATATTAATAAGTATGTAGACCATAAATTAATTTTAAGAATGACGAATTTTACTAAGAAAACTTGAGTTAGTTTCTGAGTTTTTTCGATTGAAATTTTATAACTCTGGAAAATGAGCAAAATGACTAGACAAGTATAAAATAATATATATTAAATATCATGCAGAAACTTAAGACGCAGACTTACCAAGTTTGAACTTACATTCTCAGTTAAGCTGATTAAGCATCAACTTGGTAAACGTTATTCTTGAGACTCATGCTTAAGTTTGTACTTTAGTTTAAACTTAACTTAAGTTCGAACTTCTTAGTAGTAAACCCGGCCCCTGGGTCCCATCCCACCTTGTCCATGATAAAGACCCGGACATGAGTACTATGAGATTTTTTCAAGGTAACTGAAAGAGGTCGTCATGCTAATCCTGAGTCGCCTTTCTACAATGAATGATGGTTACTATGTTCAAACCGCAATGAGCAAGTCATCGTATTTGCTTCAGATCAAGATGTATCAGTCATGTTCGAGTCATCGCACTTGATTATGGATGGGACTTTCAAGGTAGAGTTTTCAGTAACTACTTTTTGCCAGAAAAATCGTGTATTTTTCTAAAATCATTTTATTTTCTATTATTATTTTATATAACTCTACATCAAGGTGTCGCCAGAAGGTTTCGTTCAAGTTTACACTCTACATGCATGGGGGCAGTATGATAATGAAGCTCTACCCGTTGCTCATGCAGTGATGTGTTCAAAAACAGCTGCATCGTATACTTACGTTTTCTCACAGATTTGTCATAGATTGGAAACTAATCACGGGAACATTGGCGCGATAAGGTTGGCTTTTTAAATGAAAATTTTATAATAATGTTCAGTTATCTATCATAAACATATTGCAGATTTATTCATATGGATTACGAACACGCAGCACACATTGCTGTTCAACAAGTGTTTCCCGACGTGATTTTACAAGGATGCAATTTTCATTTTGGACAAGCGCTTAACCCTAAATTACAACAACTTGGGCTTCGTAACTTGTGGAATGATGAAGGCGTCACTGGTATATACTTATTATTTTTCTAGAAATGAGCAAAACTAACTACAAATTAAATGTTATAGGCGAGTGGATCGGATGTTTGAAGGCGCTGTCAATGTTACCGATTTGTTTGATCGGGCCCGCTTTTACTACAATTCTAGTCTATCCTCCCGATCAACCGGATAACACGATGTGGGCTAAATTGTTAGCGTTCGGCGAATATTCAGAAAACACGTGGTTGAATGGTCAGTACCCTACAACAATATGGAGTCAATGGAATAATGCAGGTATATACTACTCATTTGGTTAGTTTAAAAAATGTTCATACTATAGCATTTTTCATAAATAGGTCCATGCACAACTAACCACGCCGAAGGTTATCACAACTGCTTGAATATGACCGATTTGCGCGATATGCACTTAGCTATGTGAAACTTCCTGCATTTGTTGCAACCACTCCACAATCACCATCAATTGGGGGTTAGAAATTTGCATCGACGCGTGTTTCAACCAAAACAACGCGACGTGACATACGTTGTTCTGGAAGAACGTATACATGCAGCAAAAGTGCATTTGTTGAACCAAGCTGGTCATCTTTGGAATGTTGCGGATTTTGACATTGCTGCTCTTCAGCCTGCTGATTTCAATTTTTTGATGGCTGAAACGCATAGATATCTATGCTACATTCGTCATTTGATAGGAAAAAAGTCTAAAGCTGTACTCGGTAACGAGTAATGCTATATTTTTGCTCCCTTGTTATATTTTTTCCACTTTTTTCTTTTTTTGCATACCCTAATATATTGTAATTTTGTCGATTTCATCAATTTTAAATAAACACAAGCATTACATAATAGTAGTTAGCCTCACTAATATTACATTATATATTAGTTGGCCTCACCAATAACATACAGTAGTAGGCCTCCCCACCTATATTACTTTTCCTGACCCCATTTGATAACGGTAATAGACATATTTGTTTTTTGTCCACCGGTAACGTTGAAGTTCGTCACACATATTTACTATTATTCGTGCTGGCCTTCTGACTACGCTGGCCTTCTGGATACGCTGGCCTTCTAGTATATGCTGCCCTTATGAATATGCTGGCCTAGTGCACTCTACCCTAATATACATTATGTGATATTGGGTTAGGCAGGCAGATTGAAAACATATGAGAGAAACGATAATAACAAGAATAAAGCATACATAAAAGTGCTGGCTGAACGAGAGAGCAGAAAACGTGGTATGCTGAACAAATTGCATTACTAAAATCATACCTGTAAGACCTCCGACCAGTTGGGGGGGGGGGGTAAATCCGAAATTTTGGGGGGAGGTAAGAAAAAGTCGAAATCTTTCCAAAAAAAGCCAAAAAACATACACTTTTTTGAAAATTTTTTTAATTTTTTCCAAACTGGAGGGCAGGGGGTTGGGGGGAAATGATTTTGGGTACAGGGTTGGCCAAGTTGGGGGGGGGGGAGTCCCCCAACCCAGCCAAGTACAGCTATGACTAAAATGAAATTCCCCAAAAAATGCAATCCCTGATCACTTTTTTAGACCGGGGACAGGGACAGGGACGAAAACGCTGGGGATCCCGGGTATCCTTACAAGACGGGGACCCTGTACAATCACTACTTTCTATTGATCGGATGGTGGGTTGGTGAGAAAAAAATTAAAAAAAAGTTGCAGAAGTTTGTTTTTCAAAAAATATATGCATAAGTTTCTTCAAAAAGTCTGTTTAAAAAAAAAACCCAGGGTTGTTTGATGATTTTTCCTTCCTGTACTGCATAATCTGCAGGATTCTTGTCTAACTGATACCACTATTTAGCTTTCAGAAAGTGCTACAAGTGTAACAAAAGTTCTTTCCAGAATAAAGTTAAAATGTTGCACTAAAAAGACAAGAGAACTTCTAATTTTCACATCACATTTCAACCCAATTTAAAATCACTTCTGATCAACTTCAGTTGCTGACCCTTGATTCATTACTTATTTTCTATTCTTGACACCAGTTTCATTATTATAGCTAAATTTTTCAATTTATTATGAGCAAGTACTAAATTGGTCTCTACATATGCATGGCTAGCTACAAGCACTGTGAATACTAAATGGTGTACTTTCACCTCAATGACAGAAACATCTTAAGATAATTGTCACATTAACTGAATTTGGAGCCATGTCACATTAAACGAATAGGTGATGAGTCACATTGATGGGAAAACTCATACCATATCCCGTAGGAAATAGGGCCATGACACTGTAAGTGACATGCTGTGACCCCGTTGGGTGGCTCCATAAGGTTATTCAGTTCGGGAACCTAACCCAGCTGGAACTACTACAGGAAAACCTATAGCATACCTCAGAACTGTCCTAGGGTTCTGCTTTAGAATAATGGACAATCCTGCGGAGTCAGGGGTTGCAATCCCTAGTCCTCACTCACTGGGAATGAGTGACTGTGCCATTCGTGGAATGGCTTACTGTAGGGGACCCGATTGTCAACCTCAATCCCCTTTTTGGCCCTGACCTTAAGGGTTCAAGGGCTGTTCTCACTGAGGGAATTCTCAAGGGAAAACTGACTTAAGGAGAATTCCCACAAATATACCCTCAACAATAATAACCCCTGAGAAGACTCACCTATTCCTCTTCTTAAAGTACTCAACGTGGGGCAACGGGTTCAAGTGGGCTTCTCTCGGATCCTAGGGACGATGGGGTGCAGGTACAGTCATCCAAAACAATTCAGTGTGAGGCTTCAACTGGCACGGGCTGATGAACGATAGTACAAACGTTCCTGGAGGGAGGCGATGGGGTTCTCTAACCAACGGGCGACGGGGTAAACTCCTAAGGTGGGGATACCATAATGTTCAATGCAAGGGAGACACCCAAGGCGAAAATATGTAAATTTATTGAAGATGGCGGGGGATGCAGGCAAATATGCAAATTTAATATAATAAGACACTGATGAACGCAGAGATGCAAGCTAAAATGCAAGGAGACGATTTAGGCCCAAAAATGAGTGCAAAACTAAAGAAACAAGCACTTTTAAAGGGCCCTGTAAACCTACAGTATGCCTTGGGCGGAGCTAAGACACACCCAAGCTAACTTCTACAGCGGAAATCGCTGCAGAAGATGCCGATGGTCACATAGACATTTTTCAGTTCACTAGGTTAAGCATTAGGGTGAGTTTCACTCTCCATGCTAAGCATATGAATGTCATCTAGAGAGAATTTCCAAACTAGACATTTCACATTGCGAAACGTCACTAATTTTTACTGATAAGAGGTGCACATTGTGCTCCAATTATAGCGATGAGCTTGGAGAGCTTATCTTTGGCGGAAATTCTAACTAGGGGGTTACATACCGTAGTCTATGTGCGCAACAGAAAAATAACAAATCATAATGGAAATGAAAGTACTAAAATGAAACAGAAACAAAATGCAAAAAGCACACAGAAAATGCATGTAAAGTATATACAAAACACAAAATTAATGTAAGTGAATTGTAGAACAGAATGTGGCAAAAAACATAATGGAAAAACATGATGTGAATCAGGTGACCTTGGGCGCAATTGGTCTGCAGCAGGTAGGGCTGTTCCCAGATATCGATTTGGATCTCAATCTCGACAAATCTCAGTATTTTTTCACATCTGGATCTCGGATATTCAATTTCTGTGGATCTCAATCTCGCTCAATCTCGGTATTTTTTAAGATTTTATCAGAGATATTATTCGAGATTTTTTACATAAATTAGAAAATAATAAGACATATTAATTTTAATTTTTTTTTAGATTTTTTGAGAAAGGTCAACACATCAACTTTCTCAATTTTTTGAAGCGTTTGTTCTTTTTTTAATGTAAATTCAATTCAAAAGCTTTATGGAAGTATTTTTGGAAAACTTCCACGCTTCTGACTTATTGCTTTTTGGTCAACTTTATGAAAGGTTACGAACAAATAAATGGTTTAAAATTTTTGGAATGATAAATTTCTAGAAATTACGATTTATGAACACAAAATTTAAATCTAATTTTTGAAATATATGATCAGAATGATTATCAGAATGCTTTAAAAAGCTCAAAAACACTTAAATAAAGCGTCTGTGAGCCTTTTCAAGCCAAAAAACGAGGATTTTAAGATTTTTAAGCATTTATGTAAAATTTGATCCTTTTCCACATTTGTGAGGAAAGGTTTGTGAAAATTAACAGTGGACCAAAGTGGATAAGTGTCATTATTTTAATTATCATTATTATGTATTTCCTAACTTAGGCGCAGCTTTAAGCATGTATGCCTTCATTTATCACTCAATCTATAATAGTTTTCATCATGCTAAACATATTATATTATGTTTTGACTGCTTATCTTCAATATTTTATCAAGATATTTAATGAAAATTCGCATTTTTTCCTTGACACAGTTTTTGAGAAAGATCAATACTTCAAGTCTCTTAGCTTTTTGTAGTGATTATTTCCTTCCTAACGTTAAATCAATTTAGAAGCTTTATGGAAGTAGTTTTCGGAAATTTCTACTATTCTTACTCATATCTTTTCAGCCAAGTTCATGAGAGTTTGCGCTAAAGTGCATGCATAATTGCATAAAATTTTCAATGATCAAATGTTTTATATTTTTTTGGTATTATGTCCAGTGCATGGTCAGAAAATGTTGTTCTAGCATATGTTTATCGCTTTTAAACATCAACATATTATAGATTAGACGTTTTATCTTGCACTGTTTTCTTAAAGAATTTGAATAATTTGATGAAAACCAAAGTTTATGTTGATTATGCAGTCCTTAAAAAATTTACACGTTCGTTAACATAGTTTTTCTGCATTTGAGAAATAATTGAGGAATTTTTCGGTCGTTTGGTGGCTAACTAAAAATTGATAAAATGTAGATTTCTGGGAGCTTAACGATGTTGTGCATCACGTAAATTGAAATTAGGCTTGGAAAACCTCTCTGGGCGAAAAAAATTGTAAAAAAATGGTATATAGAAAAGAAAAAAAATTTTAAAAAAATTTTATATAGAAAAGAAAAAAAATTGTAAAAAAATTGTATATAGAAAAGAATCATAGAAAATCTCGATCTCGAATAAAATAAAATTTACATCTCGATCTTGATCTCAATCTCGAACACACTGGAGTTCCATTTTCAATCTCAATCTCGACTTCTCCAAAAATTTGATCTCGGAACAGCCCTATTGGCAGGTGACATAATTCACATCATCTAGTGCTAAATTTAGAGGACTCATCAGTTACATAATCATATTTTTGAAATAACAAATAGCTCAGTATAGAGAACTGATAGTAGAATCAGAATTGATTTAGAATGTGAAACAATTTCATCACAGTACCTCAAAGTCTTTAAAATATCTGTCTTGAAAAAAGTTGAGAGGGCTGTTTGACAATTTTTTTTAGGTCAGTGGAGGTGGCTAGGGCCTCAGGTAAGGGGGTTCACCCCTCTCTGCCCCTCATGTGTATCATGCATGTTTGCTCAAAGCTCAAAATTTGGATTTTTGAAATAATTTTTCATTTCCATTCATCAGCCAAAAATTATCGATATTTTCAATTTCTAAACAAGTCAGTGAACTGAAGAATATAAATAGTTCCACCAGTGGATTTAATGATTCATGTTTTCCAGTCTTTTTGACAGCTGAAAACTAAAAATTTGAATTTTCAGAATGGTTTTTCTTTTGCACACCAATTTTGAGCTTTCCCAATTTTTTTAAAGAAGTGATGAATTCTGATGTCAAAACAAAGTTGTCAGTGAATTCAGGTGTCTGGAATCTGTTTAAATCTTGCCTATTGTTGTACACTCAAAATTTGAATATTCAGGCATTTTTTCATATACATGCTATATGTGCATTAGTTAGCCCAGAATAATTTATTTTTTGAATTCATAGGCTATGGAGAATGTCGTAAATAGTGGCCTGATGATTCAAATACATTCTTGGAAAGTTTCAGTACACTACCAGGCGAAACTAACCGTCCATGCCGGTCGCGTCCAGGAGGCATCTGGAATGCGTCCAGATTGCGTCCCGGACGCACCCAGGATGCGAAAAGCATACCATACCGACAATAAAATTGACAGGCCATGTGCTTGTGTCGCACAAAGCCAAAGAATTCTGCTGAGGCTTCCTTCTTACCTCTCTATAGAAAGCACACATTATTTACCAGATACAAATGAAAGGTCAACTGTTGTCATACTGTAGGTCAAAACAAAGTGCGTATCCACTACACATTATGAAAGAACTATGATTGACAGTTGTTGCATGAATGTCAATTACAAAGAAAGATGAAAATTTTCTTTGTGCTGCCAAAAGAGACGTGGACGCGACCTGGACATGTCCTGGACGTGTCCCGGACGCGAATTTTTGAGGGTTAGTTTCACCTGGTAGTGTATCTCCATCAGAGTCAGAGTCAGATGTGACTCATAAAGTGACTAAATAGGTGGATATGTTTAAGAAAATGGTTTTGAAGGAAAAGAGGACATCAGCATTGATTTCGCCCTTGTCCACATTGTGAAAAAGACTTAAATAGGGATTTTGTTGTCCACTTTGATAAATTCCATGAAGATGCTGATAACAAAAATAGCCAAATGATATTGGCCTTCCGAAAACATATTAATGTGATAATGACATTCAACTGTTTAACTGGGACATCATTGATGGAAAAAATTGAAACAATTGGGATTTTATGATGATCTAATGAATGAATGGCTGCAGCTTGACTTGGCAATTACCATGTATGCTCAACATTTGAAGCTACTTGTCCCATTAAGTGGAGTAATACTACAAATTGTTGTCAGTATATGGATTACATTTTCAATTTTTGTTGCCTGAATGTAGCAGTGCTTCCCCTAAAGACAGCTGCTGAAAGTGAAATAGTTGGTTTTGCTCTTCACAATTTACATTCTCCATTTTATAGGCCCCTTAATAAAAATTTTTCACAGTATTGATTAAAGTTGGATCATTTTACTTAGCTGATGGCTAAATAGGTAAATTTGAAAATTTATACCCTTTGTCCTGATGGCCACCGAAATGAAGAAAAATTCATGAACATGTGAACAAATGCTCTGAGCATGAAGAATATTTTTTCAAAAAGGAGTCAAAAAATTGTGATTTTCAGATTGAAAGTGTTCAAAAATATCGTGTTTTTGACCAATGCAAATTCGGAATATTCCTATTCAGTTTTTATGCTCCACTTAAAACTCGTTCCTTTCCACTTCTCTGATTTCAGAAAATTTAAAATTTGATTTTTTTAAAATTTGGTCGAAATATTCATTTTTCACTTAATTTTTGGATATTTTACTTAAAAAGGTCGAACCAAATTCCATTTAGATATGTGTTCCTCAATTTTAAAATTGTTGGAAAGTAATTTTGTTTGTTTTCTAAGACAGAGGCAGCTTTGATGGCTCCAATCAGTAGCAAGCAATGCTTGTCATTCATCCATGGTAAAAATGATTTGGCCACATTTTGAGAATATTGTGCTAAAACAGTCATATTTTACACGGCGTTCTCACAATGTAGTTAAGGCAGCCATTCAGTTTCTGCTTGCCTCGTGACATCACCATGTGCAAAACATATGAACGTTTAGGACTAATGTTCGTAAAATCTGTTCGTAATTTTTTGTTCATACTGTAGCAGTAGAATCCATTAATAAATATCTTCAATATTTACTAAACACTTTTGAATGAAATTTTGTCCTTTAGTTTTGACTTTCCTCAATTAGATTTAATCATGTTGAGCCCATCAGTGAATTTGCCGCCAAGATTTATGAACTCTATTTACTGTGTATTTCTGCACCACCCACTATAGTATTTTTTGTGCGCGAACATTCGAGCCAATTTCGGCGCAAAGGGCAAAAAAATTTGTGCCAATTGATGAAAAAGGATTTCACCCCAAAAACATACAGAAGAACTTGTTTTATGCCAAAAGTTTAATAGAAAACTATAACTATAGATAGTTTCATCTGCCCTAATTTAAATGAAAATCGTCCAATCGAAACCCGATTTTATTCAAAACTGATCGAGAAAATGGTTCATATGATTCGAAAAAGAATTGAATGCTGCCAAAATCCAGTTATTTTTAAAGAATTTGTCAGGAAGTTTATATTTTTCTTTTACGGCTACGAATTTCTTCATCACAATGATGTAAAGATTATTCTAAAGATGCCTATCATTGCTTTCTCGTGTAAAAACCAGTCGAATGTCGCGTCACATAAATTTTTGGCTGAAAAATTGTGCCCACAACGTCAATTTTTCTCTTCGAATCGAACACAAAAAAGAAAAATTTCAGTTCCCAATACCACCCAATGAAATTAACACAGATAGTAAAGAAATTCTATTCATTCATCAGTCATTGACAATCTCATAAATATATTAGTCTGTTGCAATAGTACAACTGATTTATTCAAATATAATTAACTTGCATTAGAGTCTAGAGGTAAATAAAAGTATGTATAACTACCATTCAGCCCCTAAAATCACTAAAAGTCAAGGAAATTTAGCCTTGAACCAGTAAAAAAATTTGTGCTGATTGGCACGAAAGGTCAAAATTTTTGTGCCATTCGAAATTGTTTTGTGCCGAAAACCATGTTTTGGCATCAGTATTGCCTTTGAAGATGGAAAATACAGAAACACAATTGAAATGACTAAAATTGTGACAGACAATGACAGTGTCTTTATTTTGTTGTTAGTTTTTTCTGATACAGACAGTAGATACAAAGTTTCGGCTATTTCGCTGCATTTCTGTGTGTGGGGACCGGCACCACTGTTTTTTTGGCCCTGTGTTCCCCCCCCCAAATGAGGAAGGGGGTCAAAATTTTTTCCCTGTCTTCCCAAAGTCGTTTTTTGCTTAAAAATGCTCATGATGTGTTACTTGATTGTTTTCGAACTTTTTTCAATCCTCCTGGTGTTTTTAATGCCATTAATTCGTTAAAACTGAGAAAAATTCAAATATTCGTGTTTGACGTCTAATCTAGAAGCATTGTGCAACAAATTTTCCAGCGAACTATCTAAAAATATAATGACTTAGAATTTCATGAGAAATCGATGGTTACATGCACATGGGGGGTTTGGGGAGGGTTTGAACCCCAGCAGATTTTTATTGACCCCCAGCAGATTTGACTTTCCCAGTAATGATTGAGAAGATGACAAAGGAAAATGAGCAAAAGAGAAGAGAGTCATCATAAATATGGAAATGATGCTGTAGTTAAACAATTTTTCTAAACAAATCATACTTGATTTCAAAAAAGTAACATCAAAACTTTAAAAAGTGCTGTCTAAGCAAATAATTTCACAAAGCAAATAATTTTACATATCTGGCTAATATAGGTTGAATAATATGCTGCTTGGATGTTAGAAGACTGTTATCAAGAACGAAAAAAATTGTATTCCACCCCCTGTCCTGGCTGACCCCCAGCAGAATTTCTATGCTGTGCATGTATGATGATGACGAGTGAGAGCCCAAAAAAAGAAGTCAATCTTTCCGTGCCAAAAAAATTTTTTGGGTATGGACATTCAGCGATGCTGAAAAATCAATTTTCCGAACATTAATTTCAAGAATTGGATTCGAATTTTGTGCTTAAAAGTCAGAATTTCTAGAATTTTATAATTTGAAAAACATCAAAACCAGTAATTTATTCATAAACTGTCATGAACTTGGCGGAAAAAATATGAGTAAGAGCAGAAATATTCGAAAACTACTTCCATGAAGCTTTTGATTCGATTTCACATGCGTTAAGAAAGGAATAGTTGCTCCAAAAAGTTTGGAGACTTGATGTATTGATCATTCTAAAAACATGTGTCAAGGAAAAAATGTGAATCTTCATTAAATATCAAGATAAAATATTGAAGATTACCAAATAAAACATGAGATAATAGGTTGAAAATGATTTAAACTATGATAGATTAAGTGATAAGTGAAAGTAGGCATGCTGAAAGCTGCGCCTGAGCTAGGTAATACATAATGATGATTATTAAACTTACAACCGGCCCCAAAAAGTTTAAGATTATGACCTTCTAAAATGCATCAAAATGCATCTTTTCTGTATCTGATCCCTAAAATATTCTCCCCAAACAGGAAAAGAGCCCACAATTTTTTCCTTTTCCGAATTTGTTTCCCCAAAAGGTACGATCAGGGGGAAAAATGGCTGACACAATATTCCGAAAAGACTGTGCCAATAGCACAGAAACAAAATTTTTTGCTCACTTGCGAAGAAAATGAAGTCAGAAGTCTCATAAATTTATGCTGGTAAATTTGCACTAACAATATCAAATTCTCTTAGCACCAAAAATAAGAATTTAATGCTCCACCCAACCCAGGATGTTTTTGGCACAGGTTGCATAGTGCAATTTGGGAAATAATTTTGGTTGTACAGATAAATTTTTGGTTACTCACTGTAGAATAAATGAATTTGCTTTATTTTATCGGAAAAACTATCAAAAGCTTATTTCATTTGATTCACGCCAGTTTTGGGCTTTTAAAACCCATTTTTCCGAAGTTTGGAGAGGAAATAAAACGATTGGTATCAGTCAATTTGGAAATTAAAAGTAAATTGGTGACTGCAGAAAGTAAG
This sequence comes from Romanomermis culicivorax, assembly GCA_963922205.1. Lineage (NCBI taxonomy): Eukaryota > Metazoa > Nematoda > Enoplea > Mermithida > Mermithidae > Romanomermis > Romanomermis culicivorax. The sequence continues at coordinate 257,689 of CAWUHX010000171.1, read as the reverse complement.
AGAACATTCCAATAAGCTCAAAAAACCATAAATAAAGCATGTGTGAGTATTTTTGAGTAAAAATATGATTGGCGAAAATGTCAAAAAACATTTTGAATCCATTCCCCAAATGGCGAAAAATCTGTATGAGAAAAACAGTGCTCAACAACCAGAATTCAGATAGAAATTAGGTCCACTAAAATCAGATAAACTATGTTCCTTGAGGTGGCAGAACATCACGAAAATTTTTCGTTTTTCCTAAAATGCACAAAAATCAAGTAAATTCATCCTTCGATGGTGTCAGATTTTTGTGCCACTCGCCTAAAAATACTGCTTTTTATCGATGTGGGAAAAAATTTGGGGCGTTATAGGTCAGAAAAATACATTTCAGCATTCAGAAAGTCAAAACCTTTATACTTTCAAAATCTGCCAGTAGTATGTTCACTATATGGCCGATTTGTCTAGCTGGGTAGTGGATTGAAAATGTCAGCTTATTGCTCAAGTGCAGGCATCATTCTTAATGGAAAAATTAACTTCACAGTTTTTCTGGCACTTTCCATCAGGAGGAAAGATAAATCAAATGCAGTTTTTCATTTTTCACTTCTGTGTGATCACAGAGATGTCAGCCCTTGAATTTGTAGGTGAATAAGCTTCTTCCCATTTTTTCCTGCTTTTCTTTTCTGCTAGTTCACTATATTTTATCATATTGTGACATGAATTTCAAGTTTTGTTTTTTCTACATTTTTGCCAAATGAAAAGCTCAAAAAACATCATCAGAAAGCATATGTTTGTATTTTTCAGCAAGCTATCAGCAAAAATGGTGACAAATTTTGGCCTCTTCTGCCAATTTTATATTCTTTAAATTTTTTATTGCAGTTTTTTTGCTTGTTCATTGGACAGTTGCAGGTTTTGTTCATTGGAACAGATTGAAATGGAAGACGCGAAAAGAGAAAAACGAACCACTTGGACAAAAAGAAGAAAAAAGATAGCTCATCTCGAGACAGCCAATCACACCAGGTGAAAGCATTGCTGTATTTGTTGAGAGTATCCTTGTAATTTATACTCATCCCACAAGCTTTCTTTGCTCAGAAATGTGGAGAAAATACTATATATCTGATTCTAGTTTTTCACCTATGTGACTCATAAACTTTCGTAAGTACTTATTCTCTTAGGAGCAGTCTCCAAAGTTCGAGCAGCAGCCTTTATGATCAATCTGGAGAAATAATCAAGGATTTTCCCGAAAACCCTTTGGGCCAAATAGACTCCAATTCATTTATCGATAATGCTCAACATGACATGCCTTTACTCATTGCAGCAAGTTCAATCAATGATCTTGTTTCTCCGGTGAAGAAAGGTAAGTATTCCTCGAAGCAAGGTAAGGTTTATCTCACACATTAAGTACTTTTGTGGAATTGAATATATGAGAAATTTTCTGACAATTTTTCGGTCATTTTTTCTAACACCAAGCAAATTCTGTTGGTCACAGATATCCTACTTTGCATTGTTCTTTTCTCCAGATTGAATTCAAAATTTAGTGATTGTAAAAATGCTGCATCTGTTTTATACATACTTCTGATTGGGGGAATTGTCCGCTACAGACATACACAGCAAGAATTTTCCACCCTGGAGGATCCTGAGACTTTTCATCGAGGGGGGTAGGGTGGGTGCTTTTCATACAAAATATGAATCAAAAATATCAAAAAAACTGTCTATGATGAAGTTCAGGGAGGGGTGTCCCGGGTGTCAGGTAGGACTGTTTACGTCTCCCTGACCCCTGTATGTGCATGTATGGTCAGCCAACTCAAAAAATGGGTATAAAGTGGTTTTTTATCATTTTTGGGGAAATTTTTGGAATTTTTCAGAATTTTGGACTTTTTTTCCACTGTTTGGCACCCCCTTCAGCATTTCGAGAAAAATTTATACTCCTCCCTCCAACCGACAGGCCTCATAGACTTCCTTTGCATTGAGCGATTTTCAGGACATTTCTTTGATCATTCAACTTAACATCCACAAAGTACAAATCTTTTGCTGGTCAATCGTGATTTGGAAGCTCAGATTCGAAAATTAGAAGCCGATTTAGTCAGGAAGTGCCAAGGATTATGTGAGATTCAAGCCAAATTCTTGGCATCTGAATCATCAATCGACAAAATGAAAAAAGAACCCGCAGTTAAAGATCAGTTAATCGATATTCTGAGCAACAAAATCCTAAAACTTGAAGAAATGTTGAATCTGGACCATAAGAAGGCTAAAATTGATATGAAAGAACCTGAAAACAGAAAATTGACAATTGTTGATCCAATCTCTAAACATCGGCTTACGTTTTATTCTACTATAGAGCCATCAAAATCCTATTCCATCTTGACACATTCAGGAGACAAAAATCGACGACTAGAAACTCTGACCAACTATTTGCAACATTTATGCAAGAGTGAAGATCCAAACAAAGTTAGTTCCTGCTTGGGTAAGTAATCATTCATCTTTTTCATTCTTATTTTTTTATATTTGTCACTGTTCTGTTGTACTCCATCATGACCAAGATCTTGTCATGCTTTTACATGATTCTTATAATAAAATGAATTATGCAATCCTGTGGTAAATTTCTTGAATGGAGCAGATATATAATGCATTTTATAAGGAGCCAATTTACATTTCATCAAAGTGCTATTTTTTAGGTGATTTTTTGTTGAAGAATCAAACCATTGAAGAATCAAACAATCGCCAGCCATATTTTCCCTCATATGAAAAGTGGATTTATTTTCCATCTCGATGCCTCAGACTCATTGGATTTTAAACTGAGCCTGGGTGAGCAACCTTGCTGTTTGCCAGCCTGATTTCTTCTACTTAACCTGATTTGTTTCCCACCAAATTTCTCATGGTTCTCAATAAATCAAGCAGTATATTCAGAGTTCTCGAAATAATCTTGAATGCTGACAAAATTTGAGTGTCTCAGTAAAAATCTGATTTTCAAAGTGCGATTCCTCTTCTGAGCAGAAATAAAGCATATACAAATCAATATGTATACTAGAGCAACTTCAAAGACAACCTCAGACCTCTGGAAATCGATTTTTCCTGTGGAAACATTGGAACAATGAAAAAATAATTCAATCATATGGAATGAAATTTTAGGAAAGAATTCAAAGGTTCCTAATATTTTTAATTTTTATCAGATGGGTGTTTAATTTTTGGGGTGGGTGCATTGAAAAAATGCCAAAATTGTGAAGCTTTTCATATTTTAGAATTTGAGTAAAATCTGATTTATCTCAAATATTCAAGTTTGAGAGTTATTTTCTTTAGAACAGTCAAAATTTGAAAGAAAAAACTATTATCTGAAAAGCTATGATTTTGGGATTGGAATACTGAAAAATACTAGCTTTTTCAATCAATTTGAGAGATGTTTAGGCATGTAGCTTAATTGCTAGGGCTGCCAAATTAAAGCTAAATTCGAATATCAATTTGTGATATATAGACACATAATTAAAAATATCCGAGTTTGGAAATATTTGAAGATGTCCAGGCTTCAAGTAAATCAAATGGTTTAAATATTTTAGAAAATCAAGGTTTGAGAGGGTGGGTTACTACTGAAAAATTTAACGATCATATAGATTTGAAACAAAAATTATAAAATTTCTGAAGACATATCACTTTGTTACACGTGATTAGATATCAAATATCTGAAAATAACATATGTTTGAACAGAGATATCTTGGTCAAAAATTCATGAATTTTGACAGGACTTTCATGGGATAGTTATCGTAAGATCAAAACGTTCATGGCCAAGCATCATTCCGATTTCCTGGCACCAACTACCAAAGCTATCCAGGAAACTTCAGGTCGAAAAATACAATCCGATCTAGATTTCTTGATGATTTCAATGGTTGAAAAACAAGAGAAGATTTTAAAGCCACTACTAGTTATTTCAAATTTGTCTGACTTCATCCAAGAATGCTGGACTGAAACGATAGAATGTGGCCTATTAGCTGAAGATGATTCCCGCTTTGGTCGAAAAATTTGGATTACCATAGGAGGTGATAATGGTGGGGGCACAACAAAATTGACATTAAGCTTCCCTAATGTTTTAAAACCAAATAGCGTCCACAGTACATGATTGATTAGATTTTTTGAAGGTCCTGACAAGACAGAGAACTTACATACAGCTTTTAGTCGATTATCGAACCAAATTGAACACCTCCAAAATGATTTTATGCTGCCTTACCCCTTGCCAGATGGAACCAGCGAACCAAGAAAAATAAAACTGTTCCTCGTGGGTGATACCATGTTCTTGTCTTACTTTTGTGGACATCAAGGGCCTGCTGCTACAAATCAGTGCATATTCTGCTTAATCAAATTATCCGATTTGAAAAAAACTGGTCAGGAAAAGCTGAATGCTTTAAATTCTGTTTACCGATGGGGTGACATATTCCTGAACAAGTTGACAAATTTGCAAATCCAGCTCCCATTATTTCCGATAGCACTTGAAAATATTGTGCCTCCAGTTTTGCACATTCCCCTAGGCTTATTTAACCATATTTTCCATCAAATCCGTGTAACATGCAAAAAAATGGATCTTATGTCTCAATTTAACCTCGATTTGGGAAGTGGTTTGGATATAATGAAAAAAGATATGTCTGTTGAGGCTTTGTCAGGTGAGTCTTGTTAGATTCACTAAATTTTTTTTGCAAATGGGAAGTTTTAGACTGGGAAAGGTGAATTTTGAGCTGAAAACAGGCAGTCAAAATACAAAAATTGGGCAACCAAGCAACCAAAAATTTGCATTCTCGAACAGAAAAAAATTTTTTGATCATTTCTCAGCACTGCCCCACTACTTTTATGTATTTATCTTTTATCATTCTACAATATCTCATATTTTCTTCATATTTAAAACTAGATTTTATGAGTTTAGGAGCGATTTTGGGAAGAATCAGTGACTTGACTATTAAAATTGAACATCTAATGGAAGATGTCAGTGTCTACAAGAGACTGGAAAGCATGACAGAACAATGCATAGATTCTGGAGCCAAACCCGTATGCATATCAAAACACTGCAGCTCGAACTTCTGCTTCTCCAATGGTCCTATTTTTAAAAAATATTGCGACAAATAGATCTATTGCAAGATGTGTCCAAACATGACACACATGGTTTGTGGGCTCATTTTGACAGAAAATCAAATTTCTAACTATAGTTTGGACGATTTTGAATGTTTGGATTGCAGAGGATTAAATGATCCACCATTGATTCTGAAGGTAATATTTCACTAATGTGAATTAATGTAGCAGAGCTCCCAAACGAGAGAACTTTTATATGGGTAGGGTCATTGATTGCCCAAAATTTGAAATCGAAATTGAAGCAAAAATTGTGATTTGTTCATTTGAAAAATAATTTGAAATCTGTGAATCCCCGGAAAATCCGCAAATTCCCGGTATTTCTTTCAGGGACAGGGACCCCGTCTGATCACTATCTAAAGTAATCATTTTCTTCTGACCAAAGGATATTTTTCAGTTTTTCCCATGAAGTTGTGCATTGTACATCCTTCAAGCTTATATGGTTTTTATCATGATATACAGGTATGCCAAGAAAAGCGAAAAGAAATAGAAAATCAGCTGAGTGGATTGAAAGCGACTCGAGACGAAAATAAAGTGGTTGTTGAAGAAATAGACCACAACCTTGAAAAACATAGAGGCAATTCCGAAAAAATGCTTTTTAGCGCTCTAAACATCTTAGGTGTGGATTTAAGAGCTTATCACTCAGGCAGCTTTGTTGGCAATCATATATTTTGAGTGCTGAAAATAGATGAAAATTTGAATGGGCCCCAACTGCTCACAAAATGTTTAGAAAGTAGACCAGTTACCAGAAAAAAGATTTTATAACGTCCTGATACTCATCGGAAAAATTTTCCGGTTAACGACAAAGACTGGTTTTTTGAGCGAAAATGAAATTGCAATGCTGGATGTCAACTGCGGCAAACTTAAAGAAATGATGGCAGATAAATTTTCTGATTGGACAACAACTGTTAAAATGCATATGTTAACAGACCATGTTACTGATTTTGTGAGAATTCATCATGTTTGCGGTTCTTTTTCTGAACGGGGTATAGAGAGTCTCCATGCGCAGATGAATCATATCGGCCGTCTTTTTGTCATGCATGGCGCTAGTCGATATATGCCCTTAATTTTTCAACACCATCACTTATTAGCATCTGTAAAAGATTCCGATCATTTTTTGCCATTGAAACGTAAATTTTTAAAAATAGTCAATGAATGTACAAGGGCGTGTGATAGTAATGTTAATGTGCAATCTCAGGATAAAAATGAGCTCAATGAAAAAGTGAATTGTGATTATTTTAGTGATGACGACCTTGAAGTAGAATATTAGTCGAAATGTATGTTTTATCTTCTGCAATCATTGGGCTTATCTTATTTTAAACCCTTTCTTTAATGTTTGTGCCTGTAATTTCTTTGCTGTAATTAAATTTTACACACAATTGACATTAGTTCAATCCATATTGAAGATTTAACAGCTAGTTTTCTGCACTTATTCACATCCACTCATAAAACTATCATTAAATTATTTTGATCCACACATTTTGATACAGATTATTTAGAAATGTGGTGAATCAAGATCATGTAGTTCACCAGGTATGGTCATGCACTCACCTCAGGGTCCTCGTCCCCATGGCCAGGCATGACATTTCATTTTAGGCTGTCATGGCAAATGGAGGTGATTAAATCATTTTCATTCATCAGTTTGACATTCTAAACCATATCATTTATTGCAGACAATTTATTCCTCATTTGGGATACTAACATGCAGAAATTTCCTCTTTTTTCATCAAATTCATCAGTTCAATATTTGTGAACAAGTGAAAATTGTTCGTCATACACATTTTACTGAAGAGCCTCCTGTTTTAAAAAACTAAACAGCTTTTTTGGTCATGATATGAATTGAATCTTGTTCTCATTTCATTCAAAATCGAATCAAAGAACTTTTTTAGAAACATACTCAGGTTTATCAATTCATCAATGAGAGAAACTTTATGGAAACCAAACCACTTAATATTCCAACAATGACTCAATGAAATCTTGGATACTGTCCTCTTCCAAGACATCAATCCTTTTTGCTGAAAGATGTATGCACATTCAGTGAATTTTAGATGCCTGGAAACGGCTAAACTGTGGAGTCCTCACCCCAGCTGAAACATCGAGGAAATACATAAAATTTGAAGTGCATTGCATTTAAGAAATGAAAAATTATCGGGCATTGACGTGAGGATGTATTGATGAGGTAAATTATCAGAAACAAAGCAGAGCACTGGGTATAACAATAATAAAGCGACGGTGCTGCTAAGCTTTCAATTAATTACTGCTCATGTACCACACGTAGTGAAAACGTGAACAAATATCAGAATAACACAGCATAAAAACATATAAACAAGGAAAAAACAATATGAGGGGAGGAGGTCAAAGAGTGCTGAGAAAATACTGTTTTTGCTCGAAAAGTGGAAAAAATGCCCATAATTTTCATTCAAAAAAGTGTACAAAAACCACTCATTTTAATTTTGCAGAATTCTGATTCGAATTTTATTTGAGTCTCTAGATATTTGCAGAACAATTTAGAGTTGGGCGATAAACGCTGGCGTAATAAGCGTTTTTCTGAGTTTTTCAAATATTTTGAATATTCACATTCTAGCACAATAAAATTCGAGGCAAAGAAACGCGACAAATTAAAATAGGAAAAAACAATTAGACAGTACACATTTTCAGAACACGAAGAAATCTCAACCAACACCATTTGCAAAATATTCACAGGAAATGTAATGATAAGATGTATTTCAAGACTTGTGTAATGGAGCTGTGAGGTCTGGGGGTGGAGGTATGCAACTTTTTCAGTGCCAGGGTCACTGGTTTCCCAAAATTTTTGGGTAAAAGTCACTGAATGGAGAAAATTCGATTTTTTCACCGAAAAGTCTGGAGAGCGTTTCAAAATATCCTAATGTTTGCCTCTAAAAATCATAAAACATTTATTCATATGGGGCGAGGCACCAAGAAAATAGATGTTTTGACTATTTTCCTCAAAAATGGCATTCTTCATCCAAAAATTGACATTTTCCAGTATATTTCTGATCAAAAGTATGGGGGGGGGGTCCTCATGGCTATCATATGGCTAGCCATAGAATCGGCAAATCATGTTGTGGGGAGGATCATCCAATGGATAACCAACCATGTGGCTGATGATTTCAGAAGGGGTTCCAATGACACCCCCCTCACAATCAGATGTTATGATCTAACTCATCTGGTTTGTTCCAGGGGAATTTCAACATTTCATGACAAAAAAACTTTTTTCCAACAATCAGGATTCATTTACCCTCAATTATAGACGTAAGGCGGATGTGGGGATGACTGATTGTCAAAAATATTAGGGAAAGGATCTTCAAACAAAAAAAATTCGATTTTCTGGCCTGAAAAAATCAGAAATCGGTTCAAAAGTAGTAATATTGGTCTTTAATCATGAAAAAATGTATAAAAAGCGCCAAGTGCCGAAGAATTGACATTTTCGACCATACCTGTAAGAGTTCCGACCAGTTTGGGGGGGGGTCGAAAAAAGTCGAAATTTTTCCAAGAAAAGGCACTTTTTGCCAATTTTTTCTAATTTTTCCCAAACTGGGGGGAGAGTGGTGGGTTGGGTATATGGTTGGTCAAGTTGGGGGATGGGGAGTCCCCCTCAACCCCCCAATTACAGGTATGTTTCCAACCATTTTTTTGTTCTGAAATGACTATTTTTCATAAAAAACATTGACCTACTTTCAGTTATTGCCGACCAAAAAATAGGATAATTTATGTATAAGGAACTGCTAGCATGGTCATGAATTAGGATCAAATTTGAATGAGGCAGACTAATTGATTCTTTGAGTGTATGTCTAGTTTTTTCCATCTCTATCTAAAAGTGTGAAGATTTTCTCTATAGGATGTGGGGTTAACTAGCTATCAGAGGCTAAAAAGTCCAATTATTGCCTTGACATCAGAATTTTGACCGTCCCAAGGTACCTTGTTCCTAGAGTCCAATTGAAGTGAGTCAAGTTTTGTTAATTTTCATTATGTATAGTTTTTTATGCCCTATCTAATGGTATAAAGAAGAGTTCTCAAGCAGCATTAGGTTAAGAGTTATTCTTGATTCACCTGTTGAGCTCTCATTTGATATGGTACTTGAATGGGCCATTTGATGATTATGGGATTTGGTTCATATATCTCCAGATCTGTCTGTTTCCAGTATGTCCAGTTTTTCTAGCTCTATCTAAAAGTATGAAGATTTTGTCTATAGGATGAGGATTTAACTAGCTAACAGAGGCTAAAAAGTCCAATTATTGACTTGACATTAGAATTTTAACTGTCCCAAGGTACCTTGTTCCTAGAGTCCGATTGAAGTGAGTCAAGTTTTTTAATTTTCATTATGTATAGTTTTTTATGCCTTATCTAATGGTATAAAGAAGAGTTCTCAAGCAGCATTACATTAAGAGTTATTCTTGATTCACCTGTTGAGCTCTTATTTTATATGGTAATTGAATGGGCCATTTGATGATTATGGGATCTGGTTCATTTATCTCCAGATCCGTCTGTTTTCAGTATGTCCAGTTTTTCTAGCTCTATCTAAAAGTATGAAGATTTTGTCTATATGTTGAAATGAGACTTTGGTTGAGGTTGAGAAATATAAATAAATGAATTGGTATCAAAAATAGACCTAATCAGTCACTTGCTAATTCACCTAATCAGGCCGAAACCTTAGGTAGAATAAGTTTGCAACAGCTCGGTCAGTCTCAAAATCAACAAAGATCTCCTGCTTTCATTCTAAAGAACTGCAGAAGATTAAATTACTCTCTGAGCTCAAGTAACTTCAAAACAGGGGCAAACCTAGAAGTCAGGCCGAGAACTGAGTTGTAAATGTAGACTTGCACGCTGGGTGGCACTCCAGAAATCTGGGGTCTAACCTGCGTTCCCTCTGCTGCGAGTGATCCAGTAAATGTCCAGCCAGGGGATGTTGTATTTCCGGCGTAAAACTCCACAAAATAATATAAAAATAATATTATAATTTATGGCCTACTGGCCGGAGATTTCTATATTATAAAATAAACAATAAATCATGAAATGACCAAAAACATAGACAACTGGCATTTTTATGCACCGTGTCTATGCAAATCGGCGTTGACGTGATTTGGGTCGACTTTGGCTATTTCTTCGCAACCTAGAGATAGACTATGTCCATCCCCTACATATAGCATGTGGGGTTAACTAGCTATCAGAGGCTAAAAAGTCCAATTATTGCCTTGACACTAGAATTTTGACCATTCCAAGGTACCTTGTTCCTAGAGTCTGATTGAAGTGAGTCAAGTTTTGTTAATTTTCATTATGTAGAGTTTTTTATGCTCTATCTAATGGTATAAAGAAGAGTTCTTAGGCAGCATTAGGTCAAGAGCTATTTTTGATTCACCTGTTGAGCTCTAATTTGATATGGTACATGAATGGGCCATTTGATGATTATAGGATTTGGTTCATTTATCTCCAGATCAGTCTATTTCCAGTATGTCTAGTTTTTCTAGCTCTATCTAATAGTGTGAAGATTTTATCTATAGGATGTCGGGTTAACCAGCTATCAGAGGCTAAAAAGTCCAATTATTGCCTTGACACTAGAATTTCGACCATTCCACGGTACCTTGTTCCTAGAGTCTGATTGAAGTGAGTCAAGTTTTGTTAATTTTCATTATGTAGAGTTTTTAATGCTCTATCTAATGGTATAAAGAAGAGTTCTTAGGCAGCATTAGGTCAAGAGCAATTTTTGATTCACCTGTTGAGCTCTAATTTGATATGGTACTTGAATGGGCCATTTGATGATTATAGGATTTGGTTCATTTATCTCCAGATCGGTCTGTTTCCAGTATGTCCAGTTTTTCTAGCACTATCTAATAGTGTGAAGATTTTCTCTACACGATATCCGGTTAACCAGCTATCAGAGGCTAAAAAGTCCAATTATTTCCCTGACACTAGAATTTTGACCATTCCAAGGTACCTTGTTCCTAGTGTCTGATTGTAGTGAGTCAAGTTTTGTTAATATTCATTATATAGAGTTTTTTATGCTCTATCTTATGGTATAAAGAAGACATCTTAAGCAGCATTAGGTGAAGAGTTATTCTTGATTCACGTGTAGAGCTCTTATTCGATATGGTACTTGAATGGGCCATTTGATGATTATGGGATTTGGTTCATTCATCTCCAGATCCGTCTGTTTCCAGTATGTCCAGTTTTTCTAGCTCTATCTAATAGTGTGAAGATTTTCTCTACAGGATGTCGGGTTAACCAGCTATCAGAGGCTAGAAAGTCCAATTATTGCCTTAACATTAGAATTTTGACCATTCCAAGGAACCTTGTTCCTAGAGTCTGATTGGAGTGAGTCAAGTTTTGTTAATTTTCATTATGTAGAGTTTTTTATGCTCTATCTAATGGTATAAAGAAGAGTTCTTAGGCAGCATTAGGTCAAGAGCAATTTTTGATTCACCTGTTGAGCTCTAATTTGATATGGTACTTGAATGGGCCATTTGATGATTATAGGATTTGGTTCATTTATCTCCAGATCGGTCTGTTTCCAGTATGTCCAGTTTTTCTAGCACTATCTAATAGTGTGAAGATTTTCTCTACAGGATATCGGGTTAACCAGCTATCAGAGGCTAAAAAGTCCAATTATTTCCCTGACACTAGAATTTTGACCATTCCAAGGTACCTTGTTCGTAGTGTCTGATTGTAGTGAGTCAAGTTTTGTTAATATTCATTATGTAGAGTTTTTTATGCTCTATCTTATGGTATAAAGAAGACTTCTTAAGCAGCATTAGGTGAAGAGTTATTCTTGATTCACGTGTAGAGCTCTTATTCGATATGGTACTTGAATGGGCCATTTCATGATTATGGGATTTGGTTCATTCATCTCCAGATCCGTCTGTTTCCAGTATGTCCAGTTTTTCTAGCTCTATCTAATAGTGTGAAGATTTTCTCTACAGGATGTCGGGTTAACCAGCTATCAGAGGCTAGAAAGTCCAATTATTGCCTTAACATTAGAATTTTGACTATTCCAAGGAACCTTGTTCCTAGAGTCTGATTGAAGTGAGTCAAGTTTTGTTAATGTTCATTATGTAGAGTTTTTTATGCTCTATCTAATGGTATAAAGAAGAGTTCTTAGGCAGCATTAGGTCAAGAGCTATTTTTGATTCACCTGTTGAGCTCTAATTTGAGATGGTACATGAATGGGCCATTTGATGATTATAGGATTTGGTTCATTTATCTCCAGATCAGTCTATTTCCAGTATGTCTAGTTTTTCTAGCTCTATCTAATAGTGTGAAGATTTTATCTAAAGGATGTCGGGTTAACCAGCTATCAGAGGCTAAAAAGTCCAATTATTGCCTTGACACTAGAATTTCGACCATTCCACGGTACCTTGTTCCTAGAGTCTGATTGAAGTGAGTCAAGTTTTGTTAATTTTCATTATGTAGAGTTTTTTATGCTCTATCTAATGGTATAAAGAAGAGTTCTTAGGCAGCATTAGGTCAAGAGCAATTTTTGATTCACCTGTTGAGCTCTGATTTGATATGGTACTTGAATGGGCCATTTGATGATTATGGGATTTGGTTCATTCATCTCCAGATCCGTCTGTTTCCAGTATGTCCAGTTTTTCTAGCTCTATCTAATAGTGTGAAGATTTTCTCTACAGGATGTCGGGTTAACCAGCTATCAGAGGCTAGAAAGTCCAATTATTGCCTCAACATTAGAATTTTGACCATTCCAAGGAACCTTGTTCCTAGAGTCTGATTGAAGTGAGTCAAGTTTTGTTAATGTTCATTATGTAGAGCTTTTATGCTCTATCTAATGGTATAAAGAAGAGTTCTTAGGCAGCATTAGGTCAAGAGCTATTTTTGATTCACCTGTTGAGCTCTAATTTGATATAGTACATGAATGGGCCATTTGATGATTATAGGATTTGGTTCATTTATCTCCAGATCAGTCTATTTCCAGTATGTCTAGTTTTTCTAGCTCTATCTAATAGTGTGAAGATTTTATCTAAAGGATGTCGGGTTAACCAGCTATCAGAGGCTAAAAAGTCCAATTATTGCCTTGACACTAGAATTTCGACCATTCCACGGTACCTTGTTCCTAGAGTCTGATTGAAGTGAGTCAAGTTTTGTTAATTTTCATTATGTAGAGTTTTTTATGCTCTATCTAATGGTATAAAGAAGAGTTCTTAGGCAGCATTAGGTCAAGAGCAATTTTTGATTCACCTGTTGAGCTCTGATTTGATATGGTACTTGAATGGGCCATTTGATGATTATGGGATTTGGTTCATTCATCTCCAGATCCGTCTGTTTCCAGTATGTCCAGTTTTTCTAGCTCTATCTAATAGTGTGAAGATTTTCTCTACAGGATGTCGGGTTAACCAGCTATAAGAGGCTAGAAAGTCCAATTATTGCCTTGACATTAGAATTTTGACCATTCCAAGGTACCTTGTTCCTAGAGTCTGATTGAAGTGAGTCAAGTTTTGTTAATGTTCATTATGTAGAGTTTTTTATGCTCTATCTTATGGTATAAAGAAGAGTTCTCAAGCAGCATTAGGTTAAGAGTAATTCTTGATTCACGTGTAGAGCTCTTATTTGATATGGTACCTGAATGGGCCATTTGATGATTATGGGATTTGGTTCATTTATCTCCAGATCTGTCTGTTCCCAGTATATCCAGTTTTTCTAGCTCTGTCTAATAGTGTGAAGATTTTCTCTACAGGATATAGGGTTAACCAGCTATCAGAGGCTAGAAAGTCCAATTATTGCCTTGACATTAGAATTTTAGCCATCCCAAGGTACCTTGTTCCTAGAGTCTGATTGAAGTGAGTCGAGTTTTGTTAATTTTCATTATGTAGAGTTTTTTATGCTCTATCTAATGGTATAAAGAAGAGTTCTTAGGCAGCATTAGGTCAAGAGCAATTTTTGATTCACCTGTTGAGCTCTAATTTGATATGGTACTTGAATGGGCCATTTGATGATTATAGGATTTGGTTCATTTATCTCCAGATCGGTCTGTTTCCAGTATGTCCAGTTTTTCTAGCACTATCTAATAGTGTGAAGATTTTCTCTAGAGGATGTCGGGTTAACCAGCTATCAGAGGCTAAAAAGTCCAATTATTTCCCTGACACTAGAATTTTGACTATTCCAAGGTACCTTGTTCCTAGTGTCTGATTGTAGTGAGTCAAGTTTTGTTAATATTCATTATGTAGAGTTTTTTATGCTCTATCTTATGGTATAAAGAAGACTTCTCAAGCAGCATTAGGTTAAGAGTAATTCTTGATTCACGTGTAGAGCTCTTATTTGATATTGTACCTGAATGGGCCATTTGATGATTATGGGATTTGGTTCATTTATCTCCAGATCCGTCTGTTCCCAGTATGTCCAGTTTTTCTAGCTCTATCTAATAGTGTGAAGATTTTCTCTACAGGATGTAGGGTTAACCAGCTATCAGAGGCTAGAAAGTCCAATTATTGCCTTGACATTAGAATTTTGACCATCCCAAGGTACCTTGTTCGTAGAGTCTGATTGAAGTGAGTCAAGTTTTCTTAATTTTCATTATGTAGAGTTTTTTATGCTCTATCTAATGGTATAAAGAAGAGTTCTTAGGCAGCATTAGGTCAAGAGCTATTTTTGATTCACCTGTTGAGCTCTTATTCAATATGGTACTTGAATGGGCCATTTGATGATTATGGGATTTGGTTCATTTATCTCCAGATCGGTCTGTTTCCAGTATGTCCAGTTTTTCTAGCACTATTTGAAAGTGTGAAGATTATCTCTAAAGGAGGTGAGGCTAACTAGCTTTCAGAGGCTAAAAAGTCCAATTATTGCCTTGACATTAGAATTTTGACCATCTGAAGGTACTTCTGTTCCTAGAGTCCGATTGAAGTGAGTCAAGTTTTGTCGATTTTCATTATGTATAGTTTTTTATGTGCTATCTAATGGTATAAAGAAGAGTTCTCAAGCAGCTTTAGGTTAAGAGTTATTCTTGATTCATGTGTTGAGCTCTTATTCGATATGGTACTTGAATGGGCCATTTGATGATTTTGGGATTTGGTTCATTTATCTCCAGATCGGTCTATTTCCAGTATGTCTAGTTTTTGTAGCTCTATCTAATAGTGTGAAGATTTTCTCTACAGGATGTCCGGTTAACCAGCTATCAGAGGCTAGAAAGTCCAATTATTGCCTTGACATTAGAATTTTGACCATCCCAAGGTACCTTGTTCCTAGAGTCTGATTGAAGTGAGTCAAGTTTTGTTAATTTTCATTATGTAGAGTTTTTTATGCTCTATCTAATGGTATAAAGAAGAGTTCTTAGGCAGCATTAGGTCAAGAGCTATTTTTGATTCACCTGTTGAGCTCTTATTCGATATGGTACTTGAATGGGCCATTTGATGACTATGGGATTTGGTTCATTTATCTCCAGATCCGTCTGTTCCCAGTATATCCAGTTTTTCTAGCTCTATCTAATAGTGTGAAGATTTTCTCTACAGGATGTAGGGTTAACCAGCTATCAGAGGCTAGAAAGTCCAATTATTGCCTTGACATTAGAATTTTGACCATCCCAAGGTACCTTGTTCCTAGAGTCTGATTGAAGTGAGTCAAGTTTTGTTAATTTTCATTATGTAGAGTTTTTTATGCTCTATCTAATGGTATAAAGAAGAGTTCTTAGGCAGCATTAGGTCGAGAGCTATTTTGGTTTCACCTGTTGAGCTCTTATTCGATATGGTACTTGAATGGGCCATTTGATGATTATGGGATTTGGTTCATTTATCTCCAGATCTGTCTATTTCCAGTATGTCTAGTTTTTGTAGCTCTAATAGTGTGAAGATTTTCTCTACAGGATGTCCGGTTAACCAGCTATCAGAGGCTAGAAAGTCCAATTATTGCCTTGACATTAGAATTTGGACCATCCCAAGGTACCTTGTTCCTAGAGTCTGATTGAAGTGAGTCAAGTTTTGTTAATTTTCATTATGTAGAGTTTTTTATGCTCTATCTAATGGTATAAAGAAGAGTTCTTAGGCAGCATTAGGTCAAGAGCAATTTTTGATTCACCTGTTGAGCTCTAATTTGATATGGTACTTGAATGGGCCATTTGATGATTATAGGATTTGGTTCATTTATCTCCAGATCGGTCTGTTTCCAGTATGTCCAGTTTTTCTAGCACTATCTAATAGTGTGAAGATTATCTCTAAAGGAGGTGAGGTTAACTAGCTTTCAGAGGCTAAAAAGTCCAATTATTGCCTTGACATTTGAATTTTGACCATCCTAAGGTACTTCTGTTCCTAGAGTTCGATTGAAGTGAGTCAAGTTTTGTCGATTTTCATTATGTATAGTTTTTATGCTCGATCTAATGGTATGAAGAAGAGTTCTTAGGCATTATTAGGTTGAGAGTTATTCATGTGTTAAGCTCTTATTCGATATTGTACTTGAATGGGCCATTTGATGATTATAGGATTTGGTTCATTTATCTCCAGGTCGGTCTGTTTCCAGTATGTCCAGTTTTTCTAGCACAATCTGAAAGTGTGAAGATTATCTCTAAAGGAGGTGAGGCTAACTAGCTATCAGAGGCTAAAAAGTCCAATTATTGCCTTGACACTAGAATTTTGATCATTCCAAGGTACCTTGTTCCTAGAGTTTGATTGAAGTGAGTCAAGTTTTGTTAATTTTCATTATGTAGAGTTTTTTATGCTCTATCTAATGGTATAAAGAAGAGTTCTTAGGCAGCATTAGGTCAAGAGCTATTTTTGATTCACCTGTTGAGCTCTTATTTGATATGGTACTTGAATGGGCCATTTGATGATTATGGGATTTGGTTCATTTATCTCCAGATGGGTCTGTTTCCAGTATGTCCAGTTTTTCTAGCACAATCTGAAAGTGTGAAGATTATCTCTAAAGGAGGTGAGGTTAACTAGCTTTCAGAGGCTAAAAAGTCCAATTATTGCCTTGACATTTGAATTTTGACCATCCTAAGGTACTTCTGTTCCTAGAGTTCGATTGAAGTGAGTCAAGTTTTGTCGATTTTCATTATGTATAGTTTTTATGCTCGATCTAATGGTATGAAGAAGAGTTCTTAGGCATTATTAGGTTGAGAGTTATTCATGTGTTAAGCTCTTATTCGATATTGTACTTGAATGGGCCATTTGATGATTATAGGATTTGGTTCATTTATCTCCAGGTCGGTCTGTTTCCAGTATGTCCAGTTTTTCTAGCACAATCTGAAAGTGTGAAGATTATCTCTAAAGGAGGTGAGGCTAACTAGCTATCAGAGGCTAAAAAGTCCAATTATTGCCTTGACACTAGAATTTTGATCATTCCAAGGTACCTTGTTCCTAGAGTTTGATTGAAGTGAGTCAAGTTTTGTTAATTTTCATTATGTAGAGTTTTTTATGCTCTATCTAATGGTATAAAGAAGAGTTCTTAGGCAGCATTAGGTCAAGAGCTATTTTTGATTCACCTGTTGAGCTCTTATTTGATATGGTACTTGAATGGGCCATTTGATGATTATGGGATTTGGTTCATTTATCTCCAGATGGGTCTGTTTCCAGTATGTCCAGTTTTTCTAGCACAATCTGAAAGTGTGAAGATTATCTCTAAAGGAGGTGAGGTTAACTAGCTTTCAGAGGCTAAAAAGTCCAATTATTGCCTTGACATTTGAATTTTGACCATCCTAAGGTACTTCTGTTCCTAGAGTTCGATTGAAGTGAGTCAAGTTTTGTCGATTTTCATTATGTAGAGTTTTTTATGCTCTATCTAATGGTATAAAGAAGAGTTCTTAGGCAGCATTAGGTCAAGAGCTATTTTTGATTCACCTGTTGAGCTCTTATTCGATATGGTACTTGAATGGGCCATTTGATGATTATGGGATTTGGTTCATTTATCTCCAGATCAGTGTGTTTCCAGTATGTCCAGTTTTTCTGGCATAATCTGAAAGTGTGAAGATTATCTCTAAAGGAGGTGAGGCTAACTAGCTATCAGAGGCTAAAAAGTCTAATTATTGCCTTGACACTAGAATTTTGATCATTCCAAGGTACCTTGTTCCTAGAGTCTGATTGAAGTGAGTCAAGTTTTGTTAATTTTCATTATGTAGAGTTTTTTATGCTCTATCTAATGGTATAAAGAAGAGTTCTTAGGCAGCATTAGGTCAAGAGCTATTTTTGATTCACCTGTTGAGCTCTTATTTGATATGGTACTTGAATGGGCCATTTGATGATTATGGGATTTGGTTCATTTATCTCCAGATCCGTCTGTTTCCAGTATGTCCAGTTTTTCTAGCTCTATCTAATAGTGTGAAGATTTTCTCAACAGGATGTAGGGTTAACCAGCTATCAGAGGCTAGAAAGTCCAATTATTGCCTTGACATTAGAATTTTGACCATCCCAAGGTACCTTGTTCCTAGAGTCTGATTGAAGTGAGTCAAGTTTTGTTAATTTTCATTATGTAGAGTTTTTTATGCTCTATCTTATGGTATAAAGAAGAGTTCTTAGGCAGCATTAGGTCAAGAGCTATTTTTGATTCACCTGTTGAGCTCTTATTCGATATGGTACTTGAATGGGCCATTTGATGATTATGGGATTTGGTTCATTTATCTCCAGATCAGTGTGTTTCCAGTATGTCCAGTTTTTCTGGCATAATCTGAAAGTGTGAAGATTATCTCTAAAGGAGGTGAGGCTAACTAGCTTTCAGAGGCTAAAAAGTCCAATTATTGCCTTGACATTTGAATTTTGACCATCCTAAGGTACTTCTGTTCCTAGAGTTCGATTGAAGTGAGTCAAGTTTTGTCGATTTTCATTATGTAGAGTTTTTTATGCTCTATCTAATGGTATAAAGAAGAGTTCTTAGGCAGCATTAGGTCAAGAGCTATTTTTGATTCACCTGTTGAGCTCTTATTTGATATGGTACTTGAATGGGCCATTTGATGATTATGGGATTTGGTTCATTTATCTCCAGATCCGTCTGTTTCCAGTATGTCCAGTTTTTCTAGCACAATCTGAAAGTGTGAAGATTATCTCTAAAGGAGGTGAGGTTAACTAGCTTTCAGAGGCTAAAAAGTCCAATTATTGCCTTGACATTTGAATTTTGACCATCCTAAGGTACTTCTGTTCCTAGAGTTCGATTGAAGTGAGTCAAGTTTTGTCGATTTTCATTATGTAGAGTTTTTTATGCTCTATCTAATGGTATAAAGAAGAGTTCTTAGGCAGCATTAGGTCAAGAGCTATTTTTGATTCACCTGTTGAGCTCTTATTTGATATGGTACTTGAATGGGCCATTTGATGATTATGGGATTTGGTTCATTTATCTCCAGATCCGTCTGTTTCCAGTATGTCCAGTTTTTCTAGCTCTATCTAATAGTGTGAAGATTTTCTCAACAGGATGTAGGGTTAACCAGCTATCAGAGGCTAGAAAGTCCAATTATTGCCTTGACATTAGAATTTTGACCATCCCAAGGTACCTTGTTCCTAGAGTCTGATTGAAGTGAGTCAAGTTTTGTTAATTTTCATTATGTAGAGTTTTTTATGCTCTATCTTATGGTATAAAGAAGAGTTCTTAGGCAGCATTAGGTCAAGAGCTATTTTTGATTCACCTGTTGAGCTCTTATTCGATATGGTACTTGAATGGGCCATTTGATGATTATGGGATTTGGTTCATTTATCTCCAGATCAGTGTGTTTCCAGTATGTCCAGTTTTTCTGGCATAATCTGAAAGTGTGAAGATTATCTCTAAAGGAGGTGAGGCTAACTAGCTATCAGAGGCTAAAAAGTCCAATTATTGCCTTGACACTAGAATTTTGATCATTCCAAGGTACCTTGTTCCTAGAGTCTGATTGAAGTGAGTCAAGTTTTGTTAATTTTCATTATGTAGAGTTTTTTATGCCTTATCTAATAGTATAAAGAAGAGTTCTTAGGCAGCATTAGGTCAAGAGCTATTTTTGATTCACCTGTTGAGCTCTTATTTGATATGGTACTTGAATGGGCCATTTGATGATTATGGGATTTGGTTCATTTATCTCCAGATGGGTCTGTTTCCAGTATGTCCAGTTTTTCTAGCACAATCTGGAAGTGTGAAGATTATCTCTAAAGGAGGTGAGGTTAACTAGCTTTCAGAGGCTAAAAAGTCCAATTATTGCCTTGACATTTGAATTTTGACCATCCTAAGGTACTTCTGTTCCTAGAGTTCGATTGAAGTGAGTCAAGTTTTGTCGATTTTCATTATGTATAGTTTTTATGCTCGATCTAATGGTATGAAGAAGAGTTCTTAGGCATTATTAGGTTGAGAGTTATTCATGTGTTAAGCTCTTATTCGATATTGTACTTGAATGGGCCATTTGATGATTATAGGATTTGGTTCATTTATCTCCAGGTCGGTCTGTTTCCAGTATGTCCAGTTTTTCTAGCACAATCTGAAAGTGTGAAGATTATCTCTAAAGGAGGTGAGGCTAACTAGCTATCAGAGGCTAAAAAGTCCAATTATTGCCTTGACACTAGAATTTTGATCATTCCAAGGTACCTTGTTCCTAGAGTTTGATTGAAGTGAGTCAAGTTTTGTTAATTTTCATTATGTAGAGTTTTTTATGCTCTATCTAATGGTATAAAGAAGAGTTCTTAGGCAGCATTAGGTCAAGAGCTATTTTTGATTCACCTGTTGAGCTCTTATTTGATATGGTACTTGAATGGGCCATTTGATGATTATGGGATTTGGTTCATTTATCTCCAGATGGGTCTGTTTCCAGTATGTCCAGTTTTTCTAGCACAATCTGAAAGTGTGAAGATTATCTCTAAAGGAGGTGAGGTTAACTAGCTTTCAGAGGCTAAAAAGTCCAATTATTGCCTTGACATTTGAATTTTGACCATCCTAAGGTACTTCTGTTCCTAGAGTTCGATTGAAGTGAGTCAAGTTTTGTCGATTTTCATTATGTAGAGTTTTTTATGCTCTATCTAATGGTATAAAGAAGAGTTCTTAGGCAGCATTAGGTCAAGAGCTATTTTTGATTCACCTGTTGAGCTCTTATTCGATATGGTACTTGAATGGGCCATTTGATGATTATGGGATTTGGTTCATTTATCTCCAGATCAGTGTGTTTCCAGTATGTCCAGTTTTTCTGGCATAATCTGAAAGTGTGAAGATTATCTCTAAAGGAGGTGAGGCTAACTAGCTATCAGAGGCTAAAAAGTCTAATTATTGCCTTGACACTAGAATTTTGATCATTCCAAGGTACCTTGTTCCTAGAGTCTGATTGAAGTGAGTCAAGTTTTGTTAATTTTCATTATGTAGAGTTTTTTATGCTCTATCTAATGGTATAAAGAAGAGTTCTTAGGCAGCATTAGGTCAAGAGCTATTTTTGATTCACCTGTTGAGCTCTTATTTGATATGGTACTTGAATGGGCCATTTGATGATTATGGGATTTGGTTCATTTATCTCCAGATCCGTCTGTTTCCAGTATGTCCAGTTTTTCTAGCTCTATCTAATAGTGTGAAGATTTTCTCAACAGGATGTAGGGTTAACCAGCTATCAGAGGCTAGAAAGTCCAATTATTGCCTTGACATTAGAATTTTGACCATCCCAAGGTACCTTGTTCCTAGAGTCTGATTGAAGTGAGTCAAGTTTTGTTAATTTTCATTATGTAGAGTTTTTTATGCTCTATCTTATGGTATAAAGAAGAGTTCTTAGGCAGCATTAGGTCAAGAGCTATTTTTGATTCACCTGTTGAGCTCTTATTCGATATGGTACTTGAATGGGCCATTTGATGATTATGGGATTTGGTTCATTTATCTCCAGATCAGTGTGTTTCCAGTATGTCCAGTTTTTCTGGCATAATCTGAAAGTGTGAAGATTATCTCTAAAGGAGGTGAGGCTAACTAGCTTTCAGAGGCTAAAAAGTCCAATTATTGCCTTGACATTTGAATTTTGACCATCCTAAGGTACTTCTGTTCCTAGAGTTCGATTGAAGTGAGTCAAGTTTTGTCGATTTTCATTATGTAGAGTTTTTTATGCTCTATCTAATGGTATAAAGAAGAGTTCTTAGGCAGCATTAGGTCAAGAGCTATTTTTGATTCACCTGTTGAGCTCTTATTTGATATGGTACTTGAATGGGCCATTTGATGATTATGGGATTTGGTTCATTTATCTCCAGATCCGTCTGTTTCCAGTATGTCCAGTTTTTCTAGCACAATCTGAAAGTGTGAAGATTATCTCTAAAGGAGGTGAGGTTAACTAGCTTTCAGAGGCTAAAAAGTCCAATTATTGCCTTGACATTTGAATTTTGACCATCCTAAGGTACTTCTGTTCCTAGAGTTCGATTGAAGTGAGTCAAGTTTTGTCGATTTTCATTATGTAGAGTTTTTTATGCTCTATCTAATGGTATAAAGAAGAGTTCTTAGGCAGCATTAGGTCAAGAGCTATTTTTGATTCACCTGTTGAGCTCTTATTTGATATGGTACTTGAATGGGCCATTTGATGATTATGGGATTTGGTTCATTTATCTCCAGATCCGTCTGTTTCCAGTATGTCCAGTTTTTCTAGCTCTATCTAATAGTGTGAAGATTTTCTCAACAGGATGTAGGGTTAACCAGCTATCAGAGGCTAGAAAGTCCAATTATTGCCTTGACATTAGAATTTTGACCATCCCAAGGTACCTTGTTCCTAGAGTCTGATTGAAGTGAGTCAAGTTTTGTTAATTTTCATTATGTAGAGTTTTTTATGCTCTATCTTATGGTATAAAGAAGAGTTCTTAGGCAGCATTAGGTCAAGAGCTATTTTTGATTCACCTGTTGAGCTCTTATTCGATATGGTACTTGAATGGGCCATTTGATGATTATGGGATTTGGTTCATTTATCTCCAGATCAGTGTGTTTCCAGTATGTCCAGTTTTTCTGGCATAATCTGAAAGTGTGAAGATTATCTCTAAAGGAGGTGAGGCTAACTAGCTATCAGAGGCTAAAAAGTCCAATTATTGCCTTGACACTAGAATTTTGATCATTCCAAGGTACCTTGTTCCTAGAGTCTGATTGAAGTGAGTCAAGTTTTGTTAATTTTCATTATGTAGAGTTTTTTATGCCTTATCTAATAGTATAAAGAAGAGTTCTTAGGCAGCATTAGGTCAAGAGCTATTTTTGATTCACCTGTTGAGCTCTTATTTGATATGGTACTTGAATGGGCCATTTGATGATTATGGGATTTGGTTCATTTATCTCCAGATGGGTCTGTTTCCAGTATGTCCAGTTTTTCTAGCACAATCTGGAAGTGTGAAGATTATCTCTAAAGGAGGTGAGGTTAACTAGCTTTCAGAGGCTAAAAAGTCCAATTATTGCCTTGACATTTGAATTTTGACCATCCTAAGGTACTTCTGTTCCTAGAGTTCGATTGAAGTGAGTCAAGTTTTGTCGATTTTCATTATGTATAGTTTTTATGCTCGATCTAATGGTATGAAGAAGAGTTCTTAGGCATTATTAGGTTGAGAGTTATTCATGTGTTAAGCTCTTATTCGATATTGTACTTGAATGGGCCATTTGATGATTATAGGATTTGGTTCATTTATCTCCAGGTCGGTCTGTTTCCAGTATGTCCAGTTTTTCTAGCACAATCTGAAAGTGTGAAGATTATCTCTAAAGGAGGTGAGGCTAACTAGCTATCAGAGGCTAAAAAGTCCAATTATTGCCTTGACACTAGAATTTTGATCATTCCAAGGTACCTTGTTCCTAGAGTTTGATTGAAGTGAGTCAAGTTTTGTTAATTTTCATTATGTAGAGTTTTTTATGCTCTATCTAATGGTATAAAGAAGAGTTCTTAGGCAGCATTAGGTCAAGAGCTATTTTTGATTCACCTGTTGAGCTCTTATTTGATATGGTACTTGAATGGGCCATTTGATGATTATGGGATTTGGTTCATTTATCTCCAGATGGGTCTGTTTCCAGTATGTCCAGTTTTTCTAGCACAATCTGAAAGTGTGAAGATTATCTCTAAAGGAGGTGAGGTTAACTAGCTTTCAGAGGCTAAAAAGTCCAATTATTGCCTTGACATTTGAATTTTGACCATCCTAAGGTACTTCTGTTCCTAGAGTTCGATTGAAGTGAGTCAAGTTTTGTCGATTTTCATTATGTATAGTTTTTATGCCCGATCTAATGGTATGAAGAAGAGTTCTTAGGCATTATTAGGTTGAGAGTTATTCATGTGTTAAGCTCTTATTCGATATTGTACTTGAATGGGCCATTTGATTATTATAGGATTTGGTTCATTTATCTCCAGGTCGGTCTGTTTCCAGTATGTCCAGTTTTTCTAGCACAATCTGAAAGTGTGAAGATTATCTCTAAAGGAGGTGAGGCTAACTAGCTATCAGAGGCTAAAAAGTCCAATTATTGCCTTGACACTAGAATTTTGATCATTCCAAGGTACCTTGTTCCTAGAGTTTGATTGAAGTGAGTCAAGTTTTGTTAATTTTCATTATGTAGAGTTTTTTATGCTCTATCTAATGGTATAAAGAAGAGTTCTTAGGCAGCATTAGGTCAAGAGCTATTTTTGATTCACCTGTTGAGCTCTTATTCGATATGGTACTTGAATGGGCCATTTGATGATTATGGGATTTGGTTCATTTATCTCCAGATCGGTCTGTTTCCAGTATGTCCAGTTTTTCTAGCACTATCAAATAGTGTCAAGATTTTCTCTACAGGATGTCGGGTTAACCAGCTATCAGAGGCTAAAAAGTCCAATTATTGCCTTGACACTAGAATTTTGATCATTCCAAGGTACCTTGTTCCTAGAGTCTGATTGAAGTGAGTCAAGTTTTGTTAATTTTCATTATGTAGAGTTTTTTATGCTCTATCTAGTGGTATAAAGAAGAGTTCTTAGGCAGCATTAGGTCAAGAGCTATTTTTGATTCACCTGTTGAGCTCTTATTTGATATGGTACTGAATGGGCCATTTGATGATTATAGGATTTGGTTCATTTATCTCCAGATCAGTCTTTTTGGAGTATGTCTAGTTTTTCTAGCTCTATCTAATAGTGTGAAGATTTTCTCTACAGGATGTCGGGTTAACCAGCTATCAGAGGCTAAAAAATCCAATTATTGCCTTGACACTAGAATTTCGACCATTCCAAGGTACCTTGTTCCTAGAGTCTGATTGAAGTAAGTCAAAATTTGTTCATTTTCATAATGTAGAGTTTTTTATGCTCTATCTTATGGTATAAAGAAGAGTTCTTAAGCAGCATTAGGTTAAGAGTTATTCTTGATTCACATGTAGAGCTCTTATTCGATATGGTACTTGAATGGGCCATTTGATGATTTTAGGATTTGGTTCATTTATCTCCAGATCGGTCTGTTTCCAGTATGTCGAGTTTTTCTAGCACAATCTGAAAGTGTGAAGATTATCTCTAAAAGAGGTGAGGCTAACTAGCTATCAGAGGCTAAAAAGTCCAATTATTGCCTTGACACTAGAATTTTGATCATTCCAAGGTGCCTTGTTCCTAGAGTTTGATTGAAGTGAGTCAAGTTTTGTTAATCTTCATTATGTAGAGTTTTTTATGCTCTATCTTATGGTATAAAGAAGAGTTCTTAGGCAGCATTAGGTCAAGAGTTATTCTTGATTCATGTGTTGAGCTCTTATTTGATATGGTACTTGAATTGGCCATTTGATGATTATGGGATTTGGTCAATTTATTTCCAGATCAGTCTGTTTCCAGTATGTCCAGTTTTTCTAGCACAATCTGAAAGTGTGAAGATTATCTCTAAAGGGGGTGAGGCTAACTAGCTATCAGAGGCTAAAAAGTCCAATTATTGCCTTGACACTAGAATTTTGATCATTCCAAGGTACCTTGTTCCTAGAGTCTGATTGAAGTGAGTCAAGTTTTGTTAATTTTCATTATGTAGAGTTTTTTATGCTCTATCTTATGGTATAAAGAAGAGTTCTTAGGCAGCATTAGGTCAAGAGCTATTTTTGATCCACCTGTTGAGCTCTTATTCGATATGGTACTTGAATGGGCCATTTGATGATTATGGGATTTGGTTCATTTATCTCCAGATCAGTGTGTTTCCAGTATGTCCAGTTTTTCTGGCATAATCTGAAAGTGTGAAGATTATCTCTAAAGGAGGTGAGGCTAACTAGCTATCAGAGGCTAAAAAGTCTAATTATTGCCTTGACACTAGAATTTTGATCATTCCAAGGTACCTTGTTCCTAGAGTCTGATTGAAGTGAGTCAAGTTTTGTTAATTTTCATTATGTAGAGTTTTTTATGCTCTATCTAATGGTATAAAGAAGAGTTCTTAGGCAGCATTAGGTCAAGAGCTATTTTTGATTCACCTGTTGAGCTCTTATTCCATATGGTACTTGAATGGGCCATTTGATGATTATGGGATTTGGTTCATTTATCTCCAGATCCGTCTGTTTCCAGTATGTCCAGTTTTTCTAGCTCTATCTAATAGTGTGAAGATTTTCTCAACAGGATGTAGGGTTAACCAGCTATCAGAGGCTAGAAAGTCCAATTATTGCCTTGACATTAGAATTTTGACCATCCCAAGGTACCTTGTTCCTAGAGTCTGATTGAAGTGAGTCAAGTTTTGTTAATTTTCATTATGTAGAGTTTTTTATGCTCTATCTTATGGTATAAAGAAGAGTTCTTAGGCAGCATTAGGTCAAGAGCTATTTTTGATTCACCTGTTGAGCTCTTATTCGATATGGTACTTGAATGGGCCATTTGATGATTATGGGATTTGGTTCATTTATCTCCAGATCAGTGTGTTTCCAGTATGTCCAGTTTTTCTGGCATAATCTGAAAGTGTGAAGATTATCTCTAAAGGAGGTGAGGCTAACTAGCTATCAGAGGCTAAAAAGTCCAATTATTTCCTTGACACTAGAATTTTGATCATTCCAAGGTACCTTGTTCCTAGAGTCTGATTGAAGTGAGTCAAGTTTTGTTAATTTTCATTATGTAGAGTTTTTTATGCCTTATCTAATGGTATAAAGAAGAGTTCTTAGGCAGCATTAGGTCAAGAGCTATTTTTGATTCACCTGTTGAGCTCTTATTTGATATGGTACTTGAATGGGCCATTTGATGATTATGGGATTTGGTTCATTTATCTCCAGATGGGTCTGTTTCCAGTATGTCCAGTTTTTCTAGCACAATCTGAAAGTGTGAAGATTATCTCTAAAGGAGGTGAGGTTAACTAGCTTTCAGAGGCTAAAAAGTCCAATTATTGCCTTGACATTTGAATTTTGACCATCCTAAGGTACTTCTGTTCCTAGAGTTCGATTGAAGTGAGTCAAGTTTTGTCGATTTTCATTATGTATAGTTTTTATGCTCGATCTAATGGTATGAAGAAGAGTTCTTAGGCATTATTAGGTTGAGAGTTATTCATGTGTTAAGCTCTTATTCGATATTGTACTTGAATGGGCCATTTGATGATTATAGGATTTGGTTCATTTATCTCCAGGTCGGTCTGTTTCCAGTATGTCCAGTTTTTCTAGCACAATCTGAAAGTGTGAAGATTATCTCTAAAGGAGGTGAGGCTAACTAGCTATCAGAGGCTAAAAAGTCCAATTATTGCCTTGACACTAGAATTTTGATCATTCCAAGGTACCTTGTTCCTAGAGTTTGATTGAAGTGAGTCAAGTTTTGTTAATTTTCATTATGTAGAGTTTTTTATGCTCTATCTAATGGTATAAAGAAGAGTTCTTAGGCAGCATTAGGTCAAGAGCTATTTTTGATTCACCTGTTGAGCTCTTATTTGATATGGTACTTGAATGGGCCATTTGATGATTATGGGATTTGGTCAATTTATTTCCAGATCAGTCTGTTTCCAGTATGTCCAGTTTTTCTAGCACAATCTGAAAGTGTGAAGATTATCTCTAAAGGAGGTGAGGTTAACTAGCTTTCAGAGGCTAAAAAGTCCAATTATTGCCTTGACATTTGAATTTTGACCATCCTAAGGTACTTCTGTTCCTAGAGTTCGATTGAAGTGAGTCAAGTTTTGTCGATTTTCATTATGTATAGTTTTTATGCTCGATCTAATGGTATGAAGAAGAGTTCTTAGGCATTATTAGGTTGAGAGTTATTCATGTGTTAAGCTCTTATTCGATATTGTACTTGAATGGGCCATTTGATGATTATAGGATTTGGTTCATTTATCTCCAGGTCGGTCTGTTTCCAGTATGTCCAGTTTTTCTAGCACAATCTGAAAGTGTGAAGATTATCTCTAAAGGAGGTGAGGCTAACTAGCTATCAGAGGCTAAAAAGTCCAATTATTGCCTTGACACTAGAATTTTGATCATTCCAAGGTACCTTGTTCCTAGAGTTTGATTGAAGTGAGTCAAGTTTTGTTAATTTTCATTATGTAGAGTTTTTTATGCTCTATCTAATGGTATAAAGAAGAGTTCTTAGGCAGCATTAGGTCAAGAGCTATTTTTGATTCACCTGTTGAGCTCTTATTCGATATGGTACTTGAATGGGCCATTTGATGATTATGGGATTTGGTTCATTTATCTCCAGATCGGTCTGTTTCCAGTATGTCCAGTTTTTCTAGCACTATCAAATAGTGTCAAGATTTTCTCTACAGGATGTCGGGTTAACCAGCTATCAGAGGCTAAAAAGTCCAATTATTGCCTTGACACTAGAATTTTGATCATTCCAAGGTACCTTGTTCCTAGAGTCTGATTGAAGTGAGTCAAGTTTTGTTAATTTTCATTATGTAGAGTTTTTTATGCTCTATCTTATGGTATAAAGAAGAGTTCTTAGGCAGCATTAGGTCAAGAGCTATTTTTGATTCACCTGTTGAGCTCTTATTCGATATGGTACTTGAATGGGCCATTTGATGATTATGGGATTTGGTTCATTTATCTCCAGATCAGTGTGTTTCCAGTATGTCCAGTTTTTCTGGCATAATCTGAAAGTGTGAAGATTATCTCTAAAGGAGGTGAGGCTAACTAGCTATAAGAGGCTAAAAAGTCCAATTATTGCCTTGACACTAGAATTTTGATCATTCCAAGGTACCTTGTTCCTAGAGTCTGATTGAAGTGAGTCAAGTTTTGTTAATTTTCATTATGTAGAGTTTTTTATGCTCTATCTAATGGTATAAAGAAGAGTTCTTAGGCAGCATTAGGTCAAGAGCTATTTTTGATTCACCTGTTGAGCTCTTATTTGATATGGTACTTGAATGGGCCATTTGATGATTATGGGATTTGGTTCATTTATCTCCAGATGGGTCTGTTTCCAGTATGTCCAGTTTTTCTAGCACAATCTGAAAGTGTGAAGATTATCTCTAAAGGAGGTGAGGTTAACTAGCTTTCAGAGGCTAAAAAGTCCAATTATTGCCTTGACATTTGAATTTTGACCATCCTAAGGTACTTCTGTTCCTAGAGTTCGATTGAAGTGAGTCAAGTTTTGTCGATTTTCGTTATGTATAGTTTTTATGCTCGATCTAATGGTATGAAGAAGAGTTCTTAGGCATTATTAGGTTGAAAGTTATTCATGTGTTAAGCTCTTATTCGATATTGTACTTGAATGGGCCATTTGATAATTATAGGATTTGGTTCATTTATCTCCAGGTCGGTCTGTTGCCAGTTTGTCCAGTTTTTCTAGCGCTATCTGAAAATGTGAAGATTATCTCTAAAGGAGGTGAGGCTAACTAGCTATCAGAGGCTAAAAAGTCCAATTATTGCCTTGACACTAGAATTTTGACCATTCCAAGGTACCTTGTTCCTAGAGTCAGATTGAAGTGAGTCAAGTTTTGTTAATTTTCATTATGTATAGTTTTTTATGTGCTATCTAATGGTATAAAGAAGAGTTCTCAAGCAGCTTTAGGTTAAGAGTTATTCTTGATTCATGTGTTGAGCTCTTATTCGATATGGTACTTGAATGGGCCATTTGATGATTATGGGATTTGGTCAATTTATTTCCAGATCAGTCTGTTTCCAGTATGTCCAGTTTTTCTAGCACAATCTGAAAGTGTGAAGATTATCTCTAAAGGGGGTGAGGCTAACTAGCTATCAGAGGCTAAAAAGTCCAATTATTGCCTTGACACTAGAATTTTGATCATTCCAAGGTACCTTGTTCCTAGAGTCTGATTGAAGTGAGTCAAGTTTGGTTAACTTCCATTATGTATAGTTTTTTATGCTCTATCTCATGGTATGAAGAAGAGTTCTTAGGCATTATTAGGTTGAGAGTTATTCATGTGTTAAGCTCTTATTCGATATTGTACTTGAATGGGCCATTTGATGATTATAGGATTTGGTTCATTTATCTCCAGGTCGGTCTGTTTCCAGTTTGTCCAGTTTTTCTGGCGCTATCTGAAAATGTGAAGATTATCTCTAAAGGAGGTGAGGCTAACTAGCTATCAGAGGCTAAAAAGTCCAATTATTGCCTTGACACTAGAAATTTGACCATTCCAAGGTACCTTGTTCCTAGAGTCTGATTGGAGTGAGTCAAGTTTTGTTGATTTTCATTATGTAGAGTTTTTTATGCTCTATCTAATGGTATAAAGAAGAGTTCTTAGGCAGCATTAGGTCAAGAGCTATTTTTGATTCACCTGTTGAGCTCTTATTCGATATGGTACTTGAATGGGCCATTTGATGATTATGGGATTTTGTTCATTTATCTCCAGATCCGTCTGTTTCCAGTATGTCCAGTTTTTCTAGCTCTATCTAATAGTGCGAAGATTTTCTCTACAGGATGTCGGGTTAACCAGCTATCAGAGGCTAGAAAGTCCAATTATTGCCTTGACATTAGAAGTTTGACCATCCCAAGGTACCTTGTTCCTAGAGTCTGATCGAAGTGAGTCAAGTTTTGTTAATGTTCATTATGTATAGTTTTTTATGCTCTATCTCATGGTATGAAGAAGAGTTCGTAGGCATTATTAGGTTAAGAGTTATTCATGTGTTAAGCGCTTATTCGATATTGTACTTGAATGGGCCATTTGATGATTATGGGATTTGGTCAATTTATCTCCAGATGGGTCTGTTTCCAGTATGTCCAGTTTTTCTAGCACAATCTGAAAGTGTGAAGATTATCTCTAAAGGAGGTGATGCTAACTAGCTATCAGAGGCTAAAAAGTCCAATTATTGCCTTGACACTAGAATTTTGATCATTCCAAGGTACCTTGTTCCTAGAGTCTGATTGAAGTTAGTCAAGTTTTGTTAATTTTCATTATGTAGAGTTTTTTATGCTCTATCTAATGGTATAAAGAAGAGTTCTTAGGCAGCATTAGGTCAAGAGCTATTTTTGATTCACCTGTTGAGCTCTTATTTGATATGGTACTTGAATGGGCCATTTGATGATTATGGGATTTGGTTCATTTATCTCCAGATGGGTCTGTTTCCAGTATGTCCAGTTTTTCTAGCACAATCTGAAAGTGTGAAGATTATCTCTAAAGGAGGTGAGGTTAACTAGCTTTCAGAGGCTAAAAAGTTCAATTATTGCCTTGACATTTGAATTTTGACCATCCTAAGGTACTTCTGTTCCTAGAGTTCGATTGAAGTGAGTCAAGTTTTGTTGATTTTCGTTATGTATAGTTTTTATGCTCGATCTAATGGTATGAAGAAGAGTTCTTAGGCATTATTAGGTTGAGAGTTATTCATGTGTTAAGCTCTTATTCGATATTGTACTTGAATGGGCCATTTGATGATTATAGGATTTGGTTCATTTATCTCCAGGTCGGTCTGTTGCCAGTTTGTCCAGTTTTTCTAGCGCTATCTGAAAATGTGAAGATTATCTCTAAAGGAGGTGAGGCTAACTAGCTATCAGAGGCTAAAAAGTCCAATTATTGCCTTGACACTAGAATTTTGACCATTCCAAGGTACCTTGTTCCTAGAGTCAGATTGAAGTAAGTCAAGTTTTGTTAATTTTCATTATGTATAGTTTTTTATGTGCTATCTAATGGTATAAAGAAGAGTTCTCAAGCAGCTTTAGGTTAAGAGTTATTCTTGATTCATGTGTTGAGCTCTTTTTTGATATGGTACTTGAATGGGCCATTTGATGATTATGGGATTTGGTCAATTTATTTCCAGATCAGTCTGTTTCCAGTATGTCCAGTTTTTCTAGCACAATCTGAAAGTGTGAAGATTATCTCTAAAGAGGGTGAGGCTAACTAGCTATCAGAGGCTAAAAAGTCCAATTATTGCCTTGACACTAGAATTTTGATCATTCCAAGGTACCTTGTTCCTAGAGTCTGATTGAAGTGAGTCAAGTTTGGTTAACTTCCATTATGTATAGTTTTTTATGCTCTATCTCATGGTATGAAGAAGAGTTCTTAGGCATTATTAGGTTGAGAGTTTATCATGTGTTAAGCTCTTATTCGATATTGTACTTGAATGGGCCATTTGATGATTATAGGATTTGGTTCATTTATCTCCAGGTCGGTCTGTTTCCAGTTTGTCCAGTTTTTCTGGCGCTATCTGAAAATGTGAAGATTATTTCTAAAGGAGGTGAGGCTAACTAGCTATCAGAGGCTAGAAAGTCCAATTATTGCCTTGACATTAGAAGTTTGACCATCCCAAGGTACCTTGTTCCTAGAGTCTGATCGAAGTGAGTCAAGTTTTGTTAATGTTCATTATGTATAGTTTTTTATGCTCTATCTCATGGTATGAAGAAGAGTTCTTAGGCATTATTAGGTTAAGAGTTATTCATGTGTTAAGCGCTTATTCGATATTGTACTTGAATGGGCCATTTGATGATTATGGGATTTGGTCAATTTATTTCCAGATCAGTCTGTTTCCAGTATGTCCAGTTTTTCTAGCACAATCTGAAAGTGTGAAGATTATCTCTAAAGGAGGTGAGGTTAACTAGCTTTCAGAGGCTAAAAAGTCCAATTATTGCCTTGACATTTGAATTTTGACCATCCTAAGGTACTTCTGTTCCTAGAGTTCGATTGAAGTGAGTCAAGTTTTGTCGATTTTCATTATGTATAGTTTTTATGCTCGATCTAATGGTATGAAGAAGAGTTCTTAGGCATTATTAGGTTGAGAGTTATTCATGTGTTAAGCTCTTATTCGATATTGTACTTGAATGGGCCATTTGATGATTATGGGATTTGGTCAATTTATTTCCAGATCAGTCTGTTTCCAGTATGTCCAGTTTTTCTAGCACAATCTGAAAGTGTGAAGATTATCTCTAAAGGAGGTGAGGTTAACTAGCTTTCAGAGGCTAAAAAGTCCAATTATTGCCTTGACATTTGAATTTTGACCATCCTAAGGTACTTCTGTTCCTAGAGTTCGATTGAAGTGAGTCAAGTTTTGTCGATTTTCATTATGTATAGTTTTTATGCTCGATCTAATGGTATGAAGAAGAGTTCTTAGGCATTATTAGGTTGAGAGTTATTCATGTGTTAAGCTCTTATTCGATATTGTACTTGAATGGGCCATTTGATGATTATCGGATTTGGTTCATTTATCTCCAGATCGGTCTGTTTCCAGTATGTCCAGTTTTTCTAGCACTATTTGAAAGTGTGAAGATTATCTCTAAAGGAGGTGAGGCTAACTAGCTTTCAGAGGCTAAAAAGTCCAATTATTGCCTTGACATTAGAATTTTGACCATCCGAAGGTACTTCTGTTCCTAGAGTCCGATCGAAGTGAGTCAAGTTTTGTCGATTTTCATTATGTATAGTTTTTATGCCCTATCTTATGGTATAAAGAAGAGTTCTCAAGCAGCATTAGGTGAAGAGTTATTCTTGATTCAGGTGTTGAGCTCTTATTCGATATGGTACTTGAATGGGCCATTTGATGACTATGGGATTTGGTTCATTTATCTCCAGATTGGTCTGTTTCCATAATGTCCAGTTTATCTAGCACTATCTGAGAGTGTGAAGATTTTCTCTATAGGATCTGGGGTTAACTAGCTATCAGAGGCTAAAAAGTCTGATTATTGCCTTGACGCAAGAATTTTGACCATTCCAAGGTACCTTGTTCCTGGACTCCGATTGAAGTAAGTCAAGTTTTGTTAACTTCCATTATGTATAGTTTTTTATGCTCTATCTCATGGTATGAAGAAGAGTTCTTAGGCATTATTAGGTTAAGAGTTATTCATGTGTTAAGCTCTTATTCGATATTGTACTTGAATGGGCCATTTGATGATTACAGGATTTGGTTCATTTATCTCCAGATCGGTCTGTTTCCAGTATGTCCAGTTTCTCTAGCACTATTTGAAAGTGTGAAGATTATCTCTAAAGGAGGTGAGGCTAACTAGCTTTCAGAGGCTAAAAAGTCCAATTATTGCCTTCACACTAGAATTTTGACCATTCCAAGGTACCTTGTTCCTAGAGTCTGATTGTAGTGAGTCAAGTTTTGTTAATGTTCATTATATAGAATTTTTTATGCTCTATCTTATGGTATAATGAAGAGTTCTTAAGCAGCATTAGGTTAAGAGTTATTCTTGATTCACGTGTAGAGCTCCTATTCGATATAGTACTTGAATGGGCCATTTGATGATTATGGGATTTGGTTCATTTATCTCCAGATCCGTCTGTTTCCAGTATGTCCAGTTTTTCTAGCTCTATCTAATAGTGCGAAGATTTTCTCTACAGGATGTCGGGTTAACCAGCTATCAGAGGCTAGAAAGTCTAATTATTGCCTTGACATTAGAAGTTTGACCATCCCAAGGTACCTTGTTCCTAGAGTTTGATCGAAGTGAGTCAAGTTTTGTTAATGTTCATTATGTAGAGTTTTTTATGCTCTATCTAATGGTATAAAGAAGAGTTCTTAGGTAGCACGAGGTTAGGAGTTATTCTTGATTCATGTGTTGAGCTCTTATTTGATATGGTACTTGAAAGGTGCCATTTGATGATTATGGGATTTGGTTCATTTGTCTCCAGATCAGTCTATTTCCAGTATGTCTAGTTTTTCTAGCTCTATCTAATAGTGTGAAGATTTTTTCTACAGGATGTTGGGTTAACCAGCTATCAGAGGCTAAAAAGTCCAATTATTGCCTTGAGACTAAAATTTTGACCATTCCAAGGTACCTTGTTCCTAGATTCTGATTGAAGTCAGTCAAGTTTTGTTAATGTTTATTATGTAGAGTTTTTTATGCTCTATCTTATGGTTCAGAGAAGAGTTCTCAAGCAGCATTAGGTTAAGAGCTATTTTTGATTCACCTGTTGAGCTCTTATTCGATATGGTACTTGAATGGGCCATTTGATGATTATGGGATTTGGTTCATTTATCTCCAGATCCGTCTGTTTCCAGTATGTCCAGTTTCTCTAGCACTATCTGAAAGTGTGAAGATTATCTCTAAAGGAGGTGAGGCTAACTAGCTTTCAGAGGCTAAAAAGTCCAATTATTGCCTTGACATTAGAATTTTGACCATCCCAAGGTACTTCTGTTCCTAGAGTTCGATTGAAGTGAGTCAAGTTTTGTTGATTTTCATTATGTATAGTTTTTTATGCTCTATCTAATGGTATAAAGAAGAGTTCTTAGGTAGCAAGAGGTTAGGAGTTATTCTTGATTCATGTGTTGAGCTCTTATTTGATATGGTACTTGAAAGGTGCCATTTGATGATTATGGGATTTGGTTCATTTGTCTCCAGATCAGTCTATTTCCAGTATGTCTAGTTTTTCTAGCTCTATCTAATAGTGTGAAGATTTTCTCTACAGGATGTTGGGTTAACCAGCCATCAGAGGCTAAAAAGTCCAATTATTGCCTTGACACTAGAATTTTGATCATTCCAAGGTACCTTGTTCCTAGAGTCTGATTGAAGTGAGTCAAGTTTGGTTAACTTCCATTATGTATAGTTTTTTATGCTCTATCTCATGGTATGAAGAAGAGTTCTTAGGCATTATTAGGTTGAGAGTTATTCATGTGTTAAGCTCTTATTCGATATTGTACTTGAATGGGCCATTTGATGATTATAGGATTTGGTTCATTTATCTCCAGGTCGGTCTGTTTCCAGTTTGTCCAGTTTTTCTGGCGCTATCTGAAAATGTGAAGATTATCTCTAAAGGAGGTGAGGCTAACTAGCTATCAGAGGCTAAAAAGTCCAATTATTGCCTTGACACTAGAAATTTGACCATTCCAAGGTACCTTGTTCCTAGAGTCTGATTGGAGTGAGTCAAGTTTTGTTGATTTTCATTATGTAGAGTTTTTTATGCTCTATCTAATGGTATAAAGAAGAGTTCTTAGGCAGCATTAGGTCAAGAGCTATTTTTGATTCACCTGTTGAGCTCTTATTCGATATGGTACTTGAATGGGCCATTTGATGATTATGGGATTTTGTTCATTTATCTCCAGATCCGTCTGTTTCCAGTATGTCCAGTTTTTCTAGCTCTATCTAATAGTGCGAAGATTTTCTCTACAGGATGTCGGGTTGACCAGCTATCAGAGGCTAGAAAGTCCAATTATTGCCTTGACATTAGAAGTTTGACCATCCCAAGGTACCTTGTTCCTAGAGTCTGATCGAAGTGAGTCAAGTTTTGTTAATGTTCATTATGTATAGTTTTTTATGCTCTATCTCATGGTATGAAGAAGAGTTCGTAGGCATTATTAGGTTAAGAGTTATTCATGTGTTAAGCGCTTATTCGATATTGTACTTGAATGGGCCATTTGATGATTATGGGATTTGGTCAATTTATCTCCAGATGGGTCTGTTTCCAGTATGTCCAGTTTTTCTAGCACAATCTGAAAGTGTGAAGATTATCTCTAAAGGAGGTGAGGTTAACTAGCTTTCAGAGGCTAAAAAGTCTAATTATTGCCTTGACATTTGAATTTTGACCATCCTAAGGTGCTTTTGTTCCTAGAGTTCGATTGAAGTGAGTCAAGTTTTGTCGATTTTCATTATGTATAGTTTTTATGCTCCATCTAATGGTATGAAGAAGAGTTCTTAGGCATTATTAGGTTGAGAGTTATTCATGTGTTAAGCTCTTATTCGATATTGTACTTGAATGGGCCATTTGATGATTATAGGATTTGGTTCATTTATCTCCAGGTCCGTCTGTTGCCAGTTTGTCCAGTTTTTCTAGCGCTATCTGAAAATGTGAAGATTATCTCTAAAGGAGGTGAGGCTAACTAGCTATCAGAGGCTAAAAAGTCCAATTATTGCCTTGACACTAGAATTTTGACCATTCCAAGGTACCATGTTCCTAGAGTCAGATTGAAGTAAGTCAAGTTTTGTTAATTTTCATTATGTATAGTTTTTTATGTGCTATCTAATGGTATAAAGAAGAGTTCTCAAGCAGCTTTAGGTTAAGAGTTATTCTTGATTCATGTGTTGAGCTCTTATTTGATATGGTACTTGAATTGGCCATTTGATGATTATGGGATTTGGTCAATTTATTTCCAGATCAGTCTGTTTCCAGTATGTCCAGTTTTTCTAGCACAATCTGAAAGTGTGAAGATTATCTCTAAAGGGGGTGAGGCTAACTAGCTATCAGAGGCTAAAAAGTCCAATTATTGCCTTGACACTAGAATTTTGATCATTCCAAGGTACCTTGTTCCTAGAGTCTGATTGAAGTGAGTCAAGTTTTGTTAATTTTCATTATGTAGAGTTTTTTATGCTCTATCTTATGGTATAAAGAAGAGTTCCTAGCAGCATTAGGTCAAGAGCTATTTTTGATTCACCTGTTGAGCTCTTATTCGATATGGTACTTGAATGGGCCATTTGATGATTATGGGATTTGGTTCATTTATCTCCAGATCAGTGTGTTTCCAGTATGTCCAGTTTTTCTGGCATAATCTGAAAGTGTGAAGATTATCTCTAAAGGAGGTGAGGCTAACTAGCTATCAGAGGCTAAAAAGTCCAATTATTGCCTTGACACTAGAATTTTGATCATTCCAAGGTACCTTGTTCCTAGAGTCTGATTGAAGTTAGTCAAGTTTTGTTAATTTTCATTATGTAGAGTTTTTTATGCTCTATCTAATGGTATAAAGAAGAGTTCTTAGGCAGCATTAGGTCAAGAGCTATTTTTGATTCACCTGTTGAGCTCTTATTTGATATGGTACTTGAATGGGCCATTTGATGATTATGGGATTTGGTTCATTTATCTCCAGATGGGTCTGTTTCCAGTATGTCCAGTTTTTCTAGCTCTATCTAATAGTGCGAAGATTTTCTCTACAGGATGTCGGGTTAACCAGCTATCAGAGGCTAGAAAGTCCAATTATTGCCTTGACATTAGAAGTTTGACCATCCCAAGGTACCTTGTTCCTAGAGTCTGATCGAAGTGAGTCAAGTTTTGTTAATGTTCATTATGTATAGTTTTTTATGCTCTATCTCATGGTATGAAGAAGAGTTCGTAGGCATTATTAGGTTAAGAGTTATTCATGTGTTAAGCGCTTATTCGATATTGTACTTGAATGGGCCATTTGATGATTATGGGATTTGGTCAATTTATCTCCAGATGGGTCTGTTTCCAGTATGTCCAGTTTTTCTAGCACAATCTGAAAGTGTGAAGATTATCTCTAAAGGAGGTGAGGCTAACTAGCTATCAGAGGCTAAAAAGTCCAATTATTGCCTTGACACTAGAATTTTGATCATTCCAAGGTACCTTGTTCCTAGAGTCTGATTGAAGTTAGTCAAGTTTTGTTAATTTTCATTATGTAGAGTTTTTTATGCTCTATCTAATGGTATAAAGAAGAGTTCTTAGGCAGCATTAGGTCAAGAGCTATTTTTGATTCACCTGTTGAGCTCTTATTTGATATGGTACTTGAATGGGCCATTTGATGATTATGGGATTTGGTTCATTTATCTCCAGATGGGTCTGTTTCCAGTATGTCCAGTTTTTCTAG
This sequence comes from Romanomermis culicivorax, assembly GCA_963922205.1. Taxonomy (NCBI): domain Eukaryota; kingdom Metazoa; phylum Nematoda; class Enoplea; order Mermithida; family Mermithidae; genus Romanomermis; species Romanomermis culicivorax. Next base: position 218,941 of record CAWUHX010000171.1, on the reverse strand, counting down.
CACAATCTGAAAGTGTGAAGATTATCTCTAAAGGAGGTGAGGTTAACTAGCTTTCAGAGGCTAAAAAGTTCAATTATTGCCTTGACATTTGAATTTTGACCATCCTAAGGTACTTCTGTTCCTAGAGTTCGATTGAAGTGAGTCAAGTTTTGTTGATTTTCGTTATGTATAGTTTTTATGCTCGATCTAATGGTATGAAGAAGAGTTCTTAGGCATTATTAGGTTGAGAGTTATTCATGTGTTAAGCTCTTATTCGATATTGTACTTGAATGGGCCATTTGATGATTATAGGATTTGGTTCATTTATCTCCAGGTCGGTCTGTTGCCAGTTTGTCCAGTTTTTCTAGCGCTATCTGAAAATGTGAAGATTATCTCTAAAGGAGGTGAGGCTAACTAGCTATCAGAGGCTAAAAAGTCCAATTATTGCCTTGACACTAGAATTTTGACCATTCCAAGGTACCTTGTTCCTAGAGTCAGATTGAAGTAAGTCAAGTTTTGTTAATTTTCATTATGTATAGTTTTTTATGTGCTATCTAATGGTATAAAGAAGAGTTCTCAAGCAGCTTTAGGTTAAGAGTTATTCTTGATTCATGAGTTGAGCTCTTTTTTGATATGGTACTTGAATGGGCCATTTGATGATTATGGGATTTGGTCAATTTATTTCCAGATCAGTCTGTTTCCAGTATGTCCAGTTTTTCTAGCACAATCTGAAAGTGTGAAGATTATCTCTAAAGAGGGTGAGGCTAACTAGCTATCAGAGGCTAAAAAGTCCAATTATTGCCTTGACACTAGAATTTTGATCATTCCAAGGTACCTTGTTCCTAGAGTCTGATTGAAGTGAGTCAAGTTTGGTTAACTTCCATTATGTATAGTTTTTTATGCTCTATCTCATGGTATGAAGAAGAGTTCTTAGGCATTATTAGGTTGAGAGTTTATCATGTGTTAAGCTCTTATTCGATATTGTACTTGAATGGGCCATTTGATGATTATAGGATTTGGTTCATTTATCTCCAGGTCGGTCTGTTTCCAGTTTGTCCAGTTTTTCTGGCGCTATCTGAAAATGTGAAGATTATCTCTAAAGGAGGTGAGGCTAACTAGCTATCAGAGGCTAGAAAGTCCAATTATTGCCTTGACATTAGAAGTTTGACCATCCCAAGGTACCTTGTTCCTAGAGTCTGATCGAAGTGAGTCAAGTTTTGTTAATGTTCATTATGTATAGTTTTTTATGCTCTATCTCATGGTATGAAGAAGAGTTCTTAGGCATTATTAGGTTAAGAGTTATTCATGTGTTAAGCGCTTATTCGATATTGTACTTGAATGGGCCATTTGATGATTATGGGATTTGGTCAATTTATTTCCAGATCAGTCTGTTTCCAGTATGTCCAGTTTTTCTAGCACAATCTGAAAGTGTGAAGATTATCTCTAAAGGAGGTGAGGTTAACTAGCTTTCAGAGGCTAAAAAGTCCAATTATTGCCTTGACATTTGAATTTTGACCATCCTAAGGTACTTCTGTTCCTAGAGTTCGATTGAAGTGAGTCAAGTTTTGTCGATTTTCATTATGTATAGTTTTTATGCTCGATCTAATGGTATGAAGAAGAGTTCTTAGGCATTATTAGGTTGAGAGTTATTCATGTGTTAAGCTCTTATTCGATATTGTACTTGAATGGGCCATTTGATGATTATGGGATTTGGTCAATTTATTTCCAGATCAGTCTGTTTCCAGTATGTCCAGTTTTTCTAGCACAATCTGAAAGTGTGAAGATTATCTCTAAAGGAGGTGAGGTTAACTAGCTTTCAGAGGCTAAAAAGTCCAATTATTGCCTTGACATTTGAATTTTGACCATCCTAAAGTACTTCTGTTCCTAGAGTTCGATTGAAGTGAGTCAAGTTTTGTCGATTTTCATTATGTATAGTTTTTATGCTCGATCTAATGGTATGAAGAAGAGTTCTTAGGCATTATTAGGTTGAGAGTTATTCATGTGTTAAGCTCTTATTCGATATTGTACTTGAATGGGCCATTTGATGATTATCGGATTTGGTTCATTTATCTCCAGATCGGTCTGTTTCCAGTATGTCCAGTTTTTCTAGCACTATTTGAAAGTGTGAAGATTATCTCTAAAGGAGGTGAGGCTAACTAGCTTTCAGAGGCTAAAAAGTCCAATTATTGCCTTGACATTAGAATTTTGACCATCCGAAGGTACTTCTGTTCCTAGAGTCCGATCGAAGTGAGTCAAGTTTTGTCGATTTTCATTATGTATAGTTTTTATGCCCTATCTTATGGTATAAAGAAGAGTTCTCAAGCAGCATTAGGTGAAGAGTTATTCTTGATTCAGGTGTTGAGCTCTTATTCGATATGGTACTTGAATGGGCCATTTGATGACTATGGGATTTGGTTCATTTATCTCCAGATTGGTCTGTTTCCATAATGTCCAGTTTATCTAGCACTATCTGAGAGTGTGAAGATTTTCTCTATAGGATCTGGGGTTAACTAGCTATCAGAGGCTAAAAAGTCTGATTATTGCCTTGACGCAAGAATTTTGACCATTCCAAGGTACCTTGTTCCTGGACTCCGATTGAAGTGAGTCAAGTTTTGTTAACTTCCATTATGTATAGTTTTTTATGCTCTATCTCATGGTATGAAGAAGAGTTCTTAGGCATTATTAGGTTAAGAGTTATTCATGTGTTAAGCTCTTATTCGATATTGTACTTGAATGGGCCATTTGATGATTACAGGATTTGGTTCATTTATCTCCAGATCGGTCTGTTTCCAGTATGTCCAGTTTCTCTAGCACTATTTGAAAGTGTGAAGATTATCTCTAAAGGAGGTGAGGCTAACTAGCTTTCAGAGGCTAAAAAGTCCAATTATTGCCTTCACACTAGAATTTTGACCATTCCAAGGTACCTTGTTCCTAGAGTCTGATTGTAGTGAGTCAAGTTTTGTTAATGTTCATTATATAGAATTTTTTATGCTCTATCTTATGGTATAATGAAGAGTTCTTAAGCAGCATTAGGTTAAGAGTTATTCTTGATTCACGTGTAGAGCTCCTATTCGATATAGTACTTGAATGGGCCATTTGATGATTATGGGATTTGGTTCATTTATCTCCAGATCCGTCTGTTTCCAGTATGTCCAGTTTTTCTAGCTCTATCTAATAGTGCGAAGATTTTCTCTACAGGATGTCGGGTTAACCAGCTATCAGAGGCTAGAAAGTCTAATTATTGCCTTGACATTAGAAGTTTGACCATCCCAAGGTACCTTGTTCCTAGAGTTTGATCGAAGTGAGTCAAGTTTTGTTAATGTTCATTATGTAGAGTTTTTTATGCTCTATCTAATGGTATAAAGAAGAGTTCTTAGGTAGCACGAGGTTAGGAGTTATTCTTGATTCATGTGTTGAGCTCTTATTTGATATGGTACTTGAAAGGTGCCATTTGATGATTATGGGATTTGGTTCATTTGTCTCCAGATCAGTCTATTTCCAGTATGTCTAGTTTTTCTAGCTCTATCTAATAGTGTGAAGATTTTTTCTACAGGATGTTGGGTTAACCAGCTATCAGAGGCTAAAAAGTCCAATTATTGCCTTGAGACTAAAATTTTGACCATTCCAAGGTACCTTGTTCCTAGATTCTGATTGAAGTCAGTCAAGTT
>CAWUHX010000171.1:0-215194 GCA_963922205.1 Romanomermis culicivorax | reverse complement strand
AAGTCCTCTCAGGTCGCGGGAGTTTCTCCAAACGAGTCCGCGATGCGAAGTCGAAAATACACAACAATACGAACAATAAAAGGCGTCCGCTATCCTTCCACAGTCGCCACGAGTCTTCTTCGAAGACGCAAAGGAAAACGCGACCGGTTCACAATAAGACGATTTATAATAATAATAAAATAAACCGCCACGCGTCTAACATCGACTTGCCAGATGCATGCAAAACATTCACGTCACCATTTATGTATTTTTTGAGCCAAAAATGTATATGACACAAAACGTTTTACTGGTTTGTTTGCCCAAGAATAAATGAAATCACTTTAACAACAAAGGAGCTTTGGAAAATAAAAGTGAGGTAGTTAGAGGACCAAAGGTCAGAGGAATTGACCCTCTGACATCCCTCCCCCCCAAAGGCAAGACTTTTCCCGCCAGCGAAGGGAAAAGTCAGGAGGTCCCCCAAGGGCCCCAGACCCTCGACGCCGACGACCGACGCCTCCAATCGTTCCAACATGACGACGCTACGCGCCGTTGACGCAATTGTATACAATAAAAAATAAAATGTCCGTTTCGAACGGCCAATTGCTCTGTTGGAATTAGGGAAGGTCTGGGACTCAGAGTTCTGTTTGTATCATTTAAGGGCAATACTGTGGACAGATTGTCAACAGCAATGATGAAAATGTAATCCAATATCAAATATTTTCAATTACATCAACTTGGAGTATTACGACATTTCAGGAATATGAATAGACAGTCAATTTGGATTAAGACATATTATTCAGACATTTCTGTAATAAATAATTTTTAAGCATTGATTTTCTTGATTTGGACATGTTTACAATACTATGTAGGGCTGGTTTTACATCACTATGAAGCAATAATTCTAAACACACTTTTTCACTTTTCAGCACAATGATGACCAAAACTGAAATAAAGCTCACATGAAACAATAGTTCTGAAATAGACTTTTTCGGCCAATGGATTTCAGAGTATACAATGCATTATGCAGATATCAGATTCTAATTTTTCTCCTTACAGTGACCTATGGCCACATGTTTGGAGTGATGAGGACCCAGCTTTTGATCAGAGGGATTTAGAGCAGCATCCACTGACTTTTGAAGTGGACATCAATGATTCCATAGTTTCTGCCAAGAAAATCCTGTGCAAATGCATAGCAGACTGAAATGCTCTCCTAGTATGGAAGTAAGCAAACAGGTGTAGTGTTTAATTTTTACATTCTGAATTCATAAAAATTTTGGACGTATTAATCAACTGCGGAGAAGAGGAAATCATAAATTCATTTGGAAGATAGTTATTCATTTGCATTTTATTGAATATATTGAAATTTTCAAAGTAATAGTCAGAAGCATATGGTTTCAGACATTGTATGCTTATAATCAACATGATGAAGTGCTCTTGCTGAATCAGTGTGCATTATCAAAAGTATCAAAATGACCTTTTCCCACCATTGGCATGTGCTTCTTGTCCGATTTTGATTCAGCTTTCAGTAATTGCATCTCCAAATTCTTGCTGCACTTTTTTGATGGCCTTTGTTATGGATGCCCTACAACCTTGATAAGCAGTGAGTAAAACAAAATTGGTACTGTTTTCTGAATTGTAGGTCAATTTAGATTATCAATCATATAGTTGTTGAAATTTTGGTTGATGAAAGCAGAGCTCATATTGTTGATAAGGCCTTTATGCTCCGGGTATTTTTTCTGCAGAGTTTGATAAAGGTCATAATATTTATACATCTGTGGATTATTCTGAAGAGAATCCTATACACCAGCACCTTCTAGTCCAATAAATGGGAGCATGTGACAACAACAATCCAGGATATATATAAATGATATAGCCTTTTCTTATCACTAAAGATTTGTAGTGTTATTCTGGCATGACATTGTGCTAGGCTTAGTGTTGATGTCTGTCTTCTGGATAAGGTCAGTGGTGATGATGCTTTCCCTTAGTGCAATACTTTTCTTGCCTCGGGATGCTGTTCTTGATTAATGGTCAATTATAACAATCTTAACATCATCATTTTCAAATACACAAAAAAGCTGTAGCCCTTATTCCTGCTTTTTCAGCTTCCAGTTCAAAATCATCTTCTATTTGTCATTTACTGTCAATGACCTGGAATTTTTCTTCATTCTGAAGCAGCAGATTCATGAAACTGCATACTTTTTGCATCAAAATATGGGTAATCACACTGAGTCCCATCTTTTGCTCGTAATCTTCTGTCCATCCATGATGTGAAGAAAAAAGAATTTTTTCCGGAAAAAATTCAAAATTTTTTTCAAGCTTAAGGAGAAGTTTCTGGGAGATTATCCAAGCTACAAATGTTCTGATCACAAATTGGAATATTGTCCTCAAAAACTTGTTCATTAGTACCATTTTGAAGTTCAGACTATCCTTTCAAAGCCTGTTGCACCATCAACTAATAGTGTAACTACAAGGTGAGCTCCAACAGCTATTGAGGCTTCACCATGGGACATCTGAAATGTTAGTCATTCTAAGAGTTATGGGTTGAATACATTCTCCTTACCATATTGTTCAGTCTGAGTTCAAAATGTAAGTTGAACACACAGCTTCTTTGGCAAAGCTCCTTGGACCCTTAACAGGACTTCAAGGTATATTCTAATGGGAATAGAACACAGTCCTTTATAATCTATCAAAACAAGCTGTCAAAATTGTGCTGATAGACAATGTGGTTGTAAGAAGCTATCATTTCGCTGGGACAATGTTGATTCCTTGACCTCAGTAAGTTATCAATCATCATAATGAAAGAACTGCATTTTTTGTATTTTCAAACTGATGTATTGGCATCCATAAAATGTGTTAAGAAAGCTCTCCACCAAATCATTCATGCTATATTTGATGCACCTCCGTCAGGCAGTTTTCATAATATTTCCACAAATGGTAGCTCATTCATAAGCCATTAAAATTCTACATCTATTGATGTGAAAATATCAAATCTCCATAAGTGACTCAGCTTCAGAAGTGACTCGGCTAATGTGAAAATATCAGAGCTTGATAAGTGATTCAGCTGTTAACAATAAAATTTTCTTCTATCATGTTTTGATGGTAAATGTCTTCTGGCCGAATATGCTTTGAGATCTGCTCAAATTCTTTACAAAACAAAATAAAAGTTGCAATGCAGATAAGTTATGTTTTTCCCAATGTATGCTTTTGATTTGGTAGTATGTAAGACACACCACAAGATCTGGCAAGCTTTTAACATGTGAGAGTTAGTAGACGACACACACAACATGTACACAATCACATCAATCAATGATATTCATCTTATTCATACTGCACTATTTCCAAGTGTGAATCCATGCTTAATTGAATAAGATTAATATCATATCTTTATTAGAGTAACAACATGAGAGAATGAGGGGTGACATTTAGGACTCCTTGACAGAAACAGGAACAAGTTATTACTGGGGTAGCTGTTCTCCACATAAATGATATTCTAGGCAGGGCTATTTCAGGAACAACTGTGCTCATTGGATAAAAGTTATATGTATGACAGAAAGAAGAGTAACAGCAGAATAGCTGTGCCTAGGAGATGAGAAAACATTAGGCAGGTTTTTGACATTGGAAACAGAGCTCATTAAAAATTGGTAAAAGCATAAAATACAACAAAAATAACCTTGACACAAAAGTTTTTTTGATAATTCAGAAAGAAATCGATCTTAGTGGAGTTTTTTTTTGCTAGTTTTTTGTGTAATGGCTGAAATAAAGCCCAAAAAACATGAAACAAGTTTTTCAACCCTAGAAGTGATTTTCTTAATCAAATTGGTCATAGATCATGTACATATTGTTATCAATTATATCTCTATATGTTTCCTTATGGAAATGGTACTTTGAGAGAAAATCTTGATAAGTGTGAATTTTGAATGGGTTCATGCAAGTTAATGAACTGTTAATGGTACAATTGTAGATTCAATTGGATCAGTTTCTTCCAACAGTTTCAATATTTCAATTGCTTCTATAGTACACTAACAAACAATAGAAAAAAAATGTATTTTTTTCCTAGCAAAATAGGGCAGAAATTTCTTATCCCTCCATTTATACCTGTTTCAGAGGAAAAGTTAATTTTTTTCAGCCAATTTATTCCCTGATTTATTACTGAGATAGGGGTTGCTAAGCTTTCTATCATATGAAATCTATTGGGGAGTTAAGCACAGTTTTTTCAAAAGAAGAGAATATTGGAATCTATTTATTATTTACCCTTTCTCTATCAGTAATAAGGCCCATAAGTGCTTTTTCTCTTCTTTTCCTTTGTGAACTGCAAAATTGGGATTTTTAGGATAAAAAAATTGTCCCTTTTGCTTCTCAGTATTGTACACAAACTTTGAGACCTGATAACCTTGTAACTACAAGAGTGAGAAACATGTCAAAAATACCATTAGGATCAGCATTAAAAACTGCATCAGATGCACTTCAAGTTTCTTGCTTGAACTCATTTCTAGCTTTACATATAGCTATCATCTCTCTTAGACTTTAAGGAGTTGTATTTCTTGAACTGTGATCCCATTAGGTGTAGAAAGTGGGTTATATGCCCAGCCTTTTCTTATCCATAATTCTTACAGTGTGACCATAATCCAAAGAGTGGGTTATATGTCCAGCCCCTTTTCTGCATTTGAAATTCAGTATGAATAAAGAAGGCTGTGTTTATGTTGTAGCAAAGGGTGTGGTGAAAAATGAATTTTTTTGGCAAGAATTTGTTTATCAGATGTTTAGGAGCAAACAAAAAGTAAATGTCATCAAATCAGTGACTCCACAACCAAAATTCATGATGAAAACATATTTGGAATCCTTGTTTTGAGCTGAGTGAGATAAAAACGAAAAGGAAACAGTTACACTGACTAGCTTACACATGACACATATTTGTAGCTCAGCCATTGGTCACTGTGTGTTAGTGTCTGCATTCATACATTCTGGTGGAACACTCACTGAAGCATGGAGAATAACTTCTATATTCACACTGGCTTGGACCTGTTTGGACCCTTCAGAAAAAATTCTTTTCAAATCGGTGTTGAACAGTTTCTGCCTGTCTGACTGAAAAACCGAAACACGTTTTTCAATTTGGTTCACACTGGTTGGTAGAGCTTAAGAAACTGCACATGTTTGAAAAAACAGAACTGGAATCCATTCAACTCACATTTTAAAACATGGTTTCTGGAATTGGTCACTAGCCTACTGTAGAAAGAAAGAGCGGCACTTAGGAACTAAAAAGCTAGGAGGCTGCCAACCATGAAGTGAGCTGCAGATTTAGAGATTTATGGTATCCTTTATCTCAGAACTGCCCTCACTTTTCTAGATTACAGTATGCCTGTAACTTGCCTAAATCCTCACAATATTCTTTCATACTAAAATTCAGTGTGCCACTCTAGTTCAAGAACACTAAAAAAAAACATTGTCCCTCTATTTTAATGGAAACATATGTGTCGGGGCTTCCTTGACAAAAGTTTTCTCTGCCCACTCTGTCTGGTTTTATAGAGGAGGAATTGAGTTTTTCATGCATTATAAATTAGTTGTCTGTTCCATTGCTCATGTTGTCAGTATTTCTCTCTTTATAAAACTGGATAAAAGTTTTTGTGGCTAATTTATTCATACCTTTAGGCTGTGTTGAATTTGAAATTAGGCTGAAAAGAAATGCCTTTGTGTGGTTAACTTCTGTCTAGCTTTTCATCTGGTTTGATTTTCTGTTTTTGTAAAGAGAAATTTCTTGGCTCTGTAGGTAAAGATTACTTTACTGCATTTTTTTGTGTGGGGTATAAATATGTGTTGTGTGCCTGCCTGGAAAAAAATTTTGATCAATTTTTTTTTATTTTTGATTTAGATATTTTTTTGGTCCACCATACATTTGTGAGGCAGAAATTGGTTCACTTAATGCCCAGGAAGAAATTGAGAATGAGAACATATGCTCTCCCTCGGGATTTCTTTGCTTTATGTATGTAGGGGAAGATTTGCTAATGCATTGCCTTGGGGTGGTCTGTAAAAATATGTGGCTTGCCTGCATTGGAGAAAATTAGTTTTGATCAATTTTTCAACCCATATTTTATGAGTTACAGTATGCCTGCCCTTTTTTCCCATCAAAAAGTTTAACTTTGCCCTTCTATTGTCCAGTAGATGATGTACCCATTACATTACAAACAAAAAATTCTCTCTTTTGAGATTTTGAAATTTATCAGCAAGGAACTTGATCCTAATTATCACTTGATTGAATGAAAGATCGGACAGTTCTAATATACAGGCAATGACAGAGACTCCAATTGTTGCAATGAGTGAAGTACCTGAAATGAAAAAGTGGAAGCAGTCAAGGCGTCGTTTCCAAAAATGCCTTTATTGAGGAGAAATGGTATCACATAGACATGCATTTTCAATCGCAAGACCATGGTCTGGAGTTGTACAAACAACTTGGTCCTCTGATGTGACTCAAGAAAGGCTAAAAGTTGCCAGAAGAGACACATTCCATTCAAGAGCCAATTAGTGAAGAAGTTTTGATGCTGTTGTCATCAGGAAAACAAAGAATGACTAACCATGGCATGTACAAAAAGTGCTGCTTTGATTGTTGTAAATGGTTAGGGAAGTAGTACAATAATCTTACTGTATTACAAACATTGTATCAACAGCTATGCAATACATAAATTGAATATCGACCATCATGTATCAAATCTGTCATTTGCTGCTCATGAACTAACAATGCCCAGGGTGGGTTGAGATTTAATTCATTCATCAAAGTTCTGTTTTAAATTTTCCTGTTCCGTTTTTCAGGCTTTCCAAAGCATATTGATACCTACTCGGAGGTGGTGCAAAATATATTACAGTTATCCATTTCAATGGTTCAATATTGCCAATCTTTGATAAGTTTCATTGACTGGCTCAATATGGAGAATGATCAAGAGGATCCTTTTTATTCCAAAATTAACTTGACTTTCATCTCTATTATGAACAAATTGAGAAAGATCCAACAAAGCTAGTTGAAGGAAAGCCAATTAGAGAAACAGTAAACTTGTCAAAAGGCAGTCTGCATGTAGACTAATTTTTTTTGGTAATAAGGTCATAAGCAATCAGACCCTCATGCTCCTCTGATGAGCTATCGCGATTGTTTGGCATTTGTTTGCTCTTGCGAGATCGAACAAAAGTTTCAGGATATTGTATCATGCCTGATGCCGATCATTAAAAACGACCACAACTTTGTTTTATTTTACCTAATAACACGCATTTTGTTTCAAAATGCAGCCAGATCCGAGGTGGCATAGAAATTGCAGCTCAAGTATGTCCAATTGACAAACTATAAAGATTCCATGTATACAATGACAAAAATTCTGAATGCCAAATTGAAAATGACCATGCATGTGCTACTGGAAGAAGGTGCCAACTACTATCAAGAGTATCAAGACTACCAGTCGAGGTTGGTGAAGCAAACTGTAAATCCAGATAAATCTGGAATGTATTTCCTCAATTTTGATATGAAGCTGCTCACAGCACATATCTCCAGTTAAGGAAAGGCGGTCATGGTGAGTTGTTTCAGAAATACATGACATTTTTATAAATTTGTCGAGGATCTATAATGATTACACAGAAACCTAATGGTTTCCCGGAGCTCAATTTCTAGTACATTCCCTGATCAAGCGTAACTGCTTCACAGCAAAAGTTTTTTGACAAGATCGGCAATTTGGAATTGAGAAAATACGAAATTGACCAAAATAGGAGGGGACACATGGCAAAAAATTGCTACCATTAACTGATGAACAGTATACATATTAGAGAAATGGGGCGGACAATAAAAAGTTCGGGCAGCCTGCTCTTCAGTCAACTTGGAGGCCGCTATGGCCAATCCCGGCATCATAAAGTACAATGTGTTGATGTTGTCTGTTATTTCCTTGACCTCATATGCCCCTTTCCATTGCTGATCAGTATATTTGTCTTCAAAGGTTTCTCAGAATCTTCTAGCCATGTCCCCCACTAATTTTGGTTCCATAGTGCCTGGGTGTATAGTGAAGTCTCCACAATGACTAACATTTCAGATGTCCCACAGTGAAGTCTCCATTGCTGTTCGGGCTTACTTATTGGCCCATTTTCACATACAAAAAGTATCAGATAAGCTGATAACTCAATCTGTTGGAGACATTTCCAACTTGTCAACAAGAGATCGCAATGCCAATTGCACTGTTAGAATTTGGAAGGGTCTGTGACTCCGACTTGAGGTAGCTAGTCTGTTTCTAAACAGTCTATCCATAGTGACTTCAATTCCTGTTTGTATCATTCAAGGACAATAGTGTGGATGAAGTCATCAACAACAATGATGAAAATGTAATATAGTATCACTTATTTTCAACTGCATAAACTTGAAGAATTTTTAAATTTCAGGAAGTTGAACTGACAGTTAACTTTGAACAAGACAAATAATACAACATGTTATTCAAGCATTTTTGTAATAAAGAATTTTTTACATTGATATTCTTGATTTGGATTTGTTTACAATACAATGTGCAGCAGATTCAGCATCACTATGAATTAATAATTTAAAACCCAATTTTTCAGTTTTTCAGCACAATGATGACTCAAACTGAAATCAAGCTAACACGATGCAGTGGTTCTGAAATTGACTTTTTCGGCGAATGGATTCCACAGTATACAATGCATAATGCAGATATCAGATTCTAATTTTTCTTCTTGCAGTGATTTATGGCTACATATTTCAAGTGATGACGACCTAAATGATGTAGGTTTCGATCAGTGGGATTTAGATCAGCACACTCAAACTTTTGAAGTGGACATTAGTGATCCGATATTTTCCGCCACAAAAATTCAGTACAAATGCACAAGTGGCCGAAATATTCATCAAGTGTGGAAGTGAGCAAACAAGCATAGAATTCAAGTTTTCTATTCTGAACTTACAATTCTTTTTCAGGTATCAACCAGGCGTGAATGCAATTAATAATTCATTAGAAAGACGTTGTTCATTGGATTTTATTTAATAAATATTGAAACTTCAAAGTAACAATTAGATAAATATGGTTTCAGACCTTGTAATCTTTTAATCAATTTTATGATATGCTCTTGGTAAATCAGTGTGCATTTATATTGTACATTTGAGTTACCTAGCAGAGCTGAAAGTAAACATGCATCTAAATGCAAACAAAAAATGTTTTCATACCTTCTCTGTGTTTTCCCATGTGTCTAAACGAGAAAAGGGACAAAAAACATAAAAAAAAAAATCCAGATCCGAGAACCCAAATGACTCACAATTCAGCTCATGATATCCGTGTTACACATTAATATTCTGCCTAAATTTTCTCGGGTATTCTCACCCTCAGACTAAAATTTGGCATGGTTTCTGGGGATTAGGACACCATCATTACAAGCTTGAAAAAATATGAATTTGTAAATTGCCAGTGTTGAGATTTTTCACACATTTTTGATCGAAACTGATCATTTTCAGTCAGTTAAATTTTAGCTGCAAGCCTTCAGTTCTAACTCGAAGCCACACATTTTGTTTCAAGTAGAAAAAACAACTGGTTACTTCATTTCCAGGGAACTACTGCCCATAAGCCTGTATTGCTGACCATACGAGTAAAGAAGGCTTATACTGGCTTAGCACTAAATGCACCAGTAAAAAAATTTTATTTTCAAAGAAAAAAAAATTATTTCTGGAGCTTTATTTTGAACATTGCTGTACAGATCATCTTGTTGTACATGATACTTGCACTCTGCATGCATGCTTTTTTGGCTGGGAAAAATTACTAGGTTTTGTGCATGAATGTGTAGAAATGCTATTACATAACTGTTAACAACCTGGTGGAGTTATTCTTGAATCTGAATTTTTAAAATTAAAAAACCGTCAATTGGGGGCCAGGTACTGGGGGCGATATGTGGGGGGCCAATTGTCTGTATCCCTCTGTAATTATTGGATTTTTCGACTGATGTCTGAAAAAACCTTTCTTGATTAATTAAATGAAAAGTCTACCACTTCAAATGTCTTCTTTGGAAATTTTCAAAATTCAAGCCACTTGAATTTAAAATAATTTGTAGATGATCACTCTGCAAAGTTTATTTTGTAACATGATCATAATCTAGCATTTGCAAAACCATTTCCTAAACTTTGAATCTGGATAATGTCGTGTGTTTATATGATATTATTTCAATTGTTGTTTTGTATTTTATGTTTTATGAATTACTGACCACAAATTACTGAAACTTCAGTTTTCTGCTACCTCAAATGCTGGACACTTTTGTATACCACACACATGTTGGACACTTGTGTATGTGAAACTCTGTTGTGCAGTTAAATATGTACAGCAATGTTGGACACTTGCTTATACTTTACGCATGTTGGACATGTCAATGTTTGGACCTTTGTGTATGTTAAGTATGCAAAGTTTAATCATTTTGAAATTTAAATTTAAAATTTATTTTTTTTCAAATTCAGATTTTAAAAAAAAATTTTAAAAATATGGAAAATAAATGGTAAATAATAAATTTTTTATCCAACAGATGAGTACATTTTCTTTTCTTCCCCCTGGAAAACTGCATGGAGATGACTTTGAATCTGTTCACAAGTAAGAAAACATGCACACATTTTACCCAAACTTTATCCATTGAAAATGCTAATAGTATTTTATAAACTGAATTCATACGTGTGACAGCATACAAGATATGAAAATTTAGGTTCAAAAATTGCATGTTTTGGAGTATAATGCTGGAAAACAGGAAATTTTATGGTTATTCAAATTGCTGATTACATGTATAAAGAATTCGAAAAAAACCTCAAACCAAAGTTTTTGGAAACCAATATTTTTTAGGAGATCAGAGTCTATTGATTCTGAATCTGAAATTGATTCCATGGATAAGGAAGTCATGCCATCCTATCGAAACCACAAAAATGAGGTTGAAGAAAAAATGAATGAACTAAAAAGATTGTACATATGACTTGCTCAATAGAGTACTTTCACCATACATAAACTTTTTAGTGATGCTTTTCAGTGACAATCTGATCATTGATAGCAGAGCCACTTCTGATTTTTTCACACCATTAGACATAAAACTTTATGGGCTTTCAAATGAGCTATTATGCGTCAAAAGTTCACGGGAATTGACTGAGCTGCATGAGATTGAAGCAGAAAATCCTGGGCCTGGTTAACAAAAAGTACAGAAAAAGCAATAACATTGCTACCCAGATCAGAATTTATACTGAACATTTATATTCATTTTTAAAATTATTTTTGTCTTCAGATCAACTTCCAAATGCTGTATGAGACTATTGTCAAACACCTATGACAGTATATTTCTTAGAAATTGGTCTCCAACATCTTAATGGAGAAATTTACCAAAAGCAGGAATAGTGTCAACAAGTCCTGCTTCTTTGGAATTGAGGGCACTGGTGCCTCTGTAGAGTGAAAATATAATCATTTTCAAGATCTTCATATTAGTGTACTTATATTTAGGTTGCCCAATATAGTGCTGGAGTTTGTCGTGGATAGTTCAATGGTGTCACTGGTATTAGGTGGTCAAAAGAAGAAGAGTATGAATGAACAAAATTTATGTATTTTTAGTCAAACTAATTATGTTTTTCTTGCTCTTGTGACACTGAACTGTGAAAAATCAGGGAGGGCAGCAGTGTTTTTTCTGCTGGAGGCAAAAGAAAGTTTTTGGGGCAAAATGAAATTGAGATGGTCATTTGTACATATTCAAACAACTCTTTCCTATTTAGGGAAGAAAATGTTGGGGATAAGGTACCAAAAATATGCATTTCCCTGCATTTTAGAAGTTCATTATTTCAAAATTTTCCTGCACTTCACATGGATTATAACTTTAATAATCATTATTACCAACAGGTTTTTTCATGCAGGTCTGGTGGTTGCAACTTACAGCTTTGTGGTTCACTGTAAAGTTGATAAATTTTGTCACTTTCATAAGAAATGATCATATTCCAGTTTTTCCATTCAATTTTTGTCAGTTCCAGGCTTTTTTGATATGAATTTCGTGAGTTTTGGAGAGAAACTATGCTGTTACCTTTTTTTGTAAATGTGGACATTATTCTGACCAAACTTCTTATATTTAGATCACATGAACCTGCTTTACTTGTGCACTTTAGGGCCCATCAAATTTTTTCTGTTCTTCAACATGTAAGTTTGTATGTATAGGCAATGTATGCTAGCTAGTTTTTGAATATGTAAGGAAAACCCGCTCTAACAAATATTTTTGACACTGTAAGTATGAAAGTGTAAACTTTAATGTGAAATCCAGTATGTAAAGGCAGAAAAAACGTCAAGGGGATAGGACATGGGCCTAAGTGGCTCTGCTCCTGCCAGCCCTAAGCATAAGTTGAAGAAATCAGTAGATAAAAGACCAATAATAATGACGACCTTGTTCTGAAATATAACAGAAAGTATCAAGCCTAAATATCTTTCTTCAGATGGATTCAGTCAAGTAGGTTTCAAGCAACTGGTGATGCATATCATACCATAATGAGCGATATGTTTCTGTTTCGCTTTGGTAAAAAAAAAGTTGGTAAAAAATCAGGGAGGGCAGCAGTTTTTTTTTGCTGGAGGCAAAAGAAAAATTTTGGGGCCAAATGAAATAGAGGTGATCATTTGTACATGTTCAAACAACTCTTTCCCATTTAGGGAAGAGAATGTTGGGGATAAGGTACAAAAAATATGCATTTCCGTGCATTTTAGAAGTTCATTATCTCAAAATTTTCCTGCACTTCGCACAGGTTATAACTTTAATAATCATTATTATATAATACCTAGCCCAGACATAGCTTTTAAAATGCCTACCTTTTTTATTTTAATTTTTATTTTTAATTTCAATTTTTAAACATTCATTTGGAAAAACCCAATGTTTAGTACTTTTGATTCTAGTCGGTCAATATTTCAGAAATATAGCTGAAACTCTGTAGTTTTTATGCCAGATGTTTTATCTATCCAGACAAGAAACTGGATTAAAAAAGCTTCATCTGTTTGGACGCTATAAAAGTCAGCACTGGTCACTTTTTTTGGCTCACCCTGTATAAGTCTAATTTTCTTGAAATGCTTCTGAATGATGAAAATGGAAAACAAGTAGTGTTTCACATTTTCATGATTTTCTGATAAACAGTAATACCATATGGGACTGAAAATTTGACAGTATACTGACCTGACCTACAACAATTTTTGGAGTGGAAAATTTTGTGGTAAAAGCTATCTAAACGATTTTGATGACTCAAAATTTTGAAGACTGTTGCTTGAATGACCAATCAAAAAAATTTGATGATCAGAGACATGAAAACCTTCTCAGGACTGAAAAATCAATAGGAGTTCACAATGATTGTTTTGTTTATGCACTGCACTTTTCTCCCATTCTCTCTGTCCAAAATCTTTTTCTTTTTTTCGCTTTTTTCGCCCACCAATCCCTTCATAATTATCTATAAACAGGAAAGGAGAAGGGAGAGCAGAGAGAACAGTAGCAGGGAAACCTACAAGGAAAAACATCTTATTGATTTCATGCATGGCGAACCATTCTTTTCCATGAAGGCCTGGCCACAGGGTCATCCCCAAATTGCTGTTTGGCCACACCTTCACCGAAAAAGTATTTTTTAACATTTAGGTCATCAGGATGAGTAAATCCCAATTTGATTTTTCACTTATGTTGTCTAATTTATCTCTTCTGATCTACAGCAGCTTTTCTATGCTGAATTTCGAGCAGTGTGGCTACAATCATTCCAGCATCAGGCAGAACAAGATCCCCTTCGACATCTGGACAGACATGTATTCCATGGGGTGTCTGTTAGAGTCGCTTGGGAAGAAGTGGGATGTTTGTGGCCTTTCAACGATCAGCTGCAGCATCGAGGCAGGCAGTACAATCCACGAGCCAACTCTGGGTTTTGTAAATATTAAAATGTATTTAAATGAAATGTGTTTGAATGAAATGTTGTAAATATTTTATGTACATTGTTTGTTTTGTATCCATTCAGTTGATTTTGTATATATTTAGTTATGTTTGCATATAAATATATTGTTAATTTTGTATATTGTTATTTCATTTTGTATGTTGTTTGCTTTGTACATATTCAGCTGTATTTTTATCTGTATTTTGTAAAGTTTCGAAAATACATGTTGTATAGTTTCTGCTTTCTGGAAAGCAGAATTATGAATGGAAGATAAGTGAAGTGGTATTGTCCTGACAAAAGTTATTTTCACCAAAATTCCGAGTTTAGATATGTTTCAGCAGAATTTTTTTGGTCATACAAAAAACTATGATCATTTTTTGAATTCAGTAGGGTCGAATTGATGGGGAGAGAAGGTTTTTGGAGTCTTACTGGTAGATAGTTGAAGGGGTTTTGTCCAAAAAATGTATTGTTTTCACTAAAATTTGGAGTTTAGATGGGTTTTGGGCAGAATTGTGTTGTTCATACAAAAATCTATAGTCATTTTTGAATTCAGCAGGGTAGAATTAATAGAGAAAGAAGGTTTTTGGAAGATATATTAGTGATTGGAGGATAGATAAAATTAACTCATTGAGTCTATGAACCCTTAATTTCAAGTCTTCAACTTTTAGTTGGGTCAGAAACAAAAATTTGTGTTTCATTCACCTTCTCCAAGCAGAGAGGTATGGTGAACTTCATTTTTGAGGACATGACTGATCTCTAGCATTCAGAAATTCAGTTACTCGACTGATCCTTTGAGGTACCATGGGATTCTGAATGATCTTTTCAATTTAGTCCTCACTATTTTCAATTATTTTTGATTTTCTAATCATCCTAACATAGTGTCGTGGAAATCTGTAATTTTTCTATTCTTCTATAATTATCGAAATTTGTCCATTATTTCTGACTTTTTAAAACTTTTACATGAAGAAATCTTTGATTATTTATTTATCGAAAAACTTACTTTATTGAATGTTTTCTTTGTAAATTCTGATATTTGTGTGATTTGACTTAAATCATTTGTAGTTGATCTGTTACCTGATTCTTTTTAAAACACCACTAATATCTAGCATTCTTTCTACCAGTTCTTCAATTGTTAATTTAAATTATATTGAGTGTCTTTGTGTGTGTGTGAAAAACGTTGTTTTCACCATAAGTATTTCATGTTTTGTGCATTTTGTTATATCTGACCACAGTTTTTTGGAATCTTTTGAAAATTTTCTTGGTATCTATACTTGCATTCTTTGAATGATATATGAAGAAGTAATTCGTTGTAATTCATGTCCACCATGTTTGACCTCCAAGCTGGTTTTGATTTCCATCTAATCTCCTCCAGCATTTCAGCCATCAGATGGACCACTTTCGGGGGTGACATCCGTCTTTCTCTCTCAAAGGTCTGATGACCTTTGACATTTCCACTTACAGTAGTTTCGATCTCGGCTTATCTAGCTATCTCAAAACTACTCCTTCTCAATTCTTCCTCCATTCTTGCCATTTCAGCATTTTTACTCTCTCGCCTCACTCCAGTCTCAGGCGCCTGTGTTTGAATCTGTCCTGCCACTGCATGTTGTTCAGTGGAGTCGAAATTCGAAACACTAGCTTCATGTGACCTAGGAGGTGTCCTCAATGTTTTTCCTACCGGATCACTCATTTTCTTATTTTTTCCAGTGTGTGCCTGCAAGTAAAACCCTGGAGGTTTAGTTATCTTCCTGGTGGTTCTCCGGTTATCGCCCGCGAGAGGCGTTAATCCTCCCATTGGAACAGAAAAAGGAAGCAGTTGAAACATGCATTTCATCCTTGCCCTGTGTGCCATGAGTAGATGCATCAAGTTTGGTATCATTTCTACTACAGCAAAGATTATGGGGAAAAGTTGTATGCCCTATATAAAGACAACATGCAACAGAAAAAAAGGACAGAGGAGAATATCCATGGCACAGAGATTTTCTGAACCTCAACTGATGCTTTGGATGAGGATGGTTGTCCATGCCTCTTGAAAGCAGCCTTGCAAGCCTGGCTTATATAAAAAGTGTTGTAGGTGCCCATTGTTGGAAAAATATGTTGACAAAGGTGTATCTCCAATGAGGTAACCATGGATTATCACCAATGCTGTATATCTTCCACTGTTGAATTTTGTTGCAGCAAAGAAAAGCCGGAGCTCAATGCATGGGAGATTGCCCACAGTAGTGACATGTGATCTCTGATTAGATATTCTTCAATTATTAGTTCTTGAGTCAAAAAAATTTTCTAACCAATTGTCTATTTGCAATATGGCGAGACAGTTGTGAGATATGGTGAAAATGTTGAAAAGGGTTCCTTTCACTCTTTGCTTTTATTGTTTGTATACATTGCTGAAATTATTTTGTATTCATTTGCATCCAGATACGGTTTTTCATATCTAGAGTGTCTCAAACTATACATCGTATGCAAAAATTTATACTGAATACAATTTTTTGGTTTTAATTCATGAGAAACAAATCTTTCAGAGTTTTTCTTTGTTGCAAGTGGCCACATGATTCTATTATTAAAAAAAAGTTTTTTGAAATCCACTCATGAAACCTGACCTTTATAAGATAGAAACCCAAAACTCTGCAAATGTAGAGCTGGATAGTTCTTACATATCATTTCAAAAATTGGAGTGTCCAACTACATTTTGAGCTGAGCTATTGAGATGCAACGCTCAAAAACATGATACTTTGCTTTTTTACATCAGTCATGCCAAATAGCTTACTCCAATTTGAGAACCAACTGTTTTTGAACCAGAAATAAAAATTTTATGCATGATTTTACATGTCATATTGAAATTTAGTAAATATTTTTCTGTTGAGTGGTACCAATTTTTTTAAATCCATAGCAAGGTCAGGTAGAATCCACATTTTTTAAGCAAACTTCAAATTTTCAATTTAAAAAATTCATCAACTCTGCAAATATATTATAAATCTCTCCAATTTTGAAGTATGTGTTGCAGAATTTCACCAGCAATCCGAATTCTCTAGTTTTATTTCTGTAAAATCAGAATTGAGCAGGTAATTCTAGTTTAAATGCTAATTTTAGTATTGTTACATGGCAGCATTTACAGCATTCTTCTGGTAGCATTCATAACAAGAGTAGGTTCATTTCAGACAGTTAAAATGCACTAAGCTTATTGATAATAGTTTTTTCATAAAAATTGCTGCACTCAGAAGTATGTTTTAAATAATTGGCTACAGTAATACACTACCCTAGTATGCCCTATAATATGGAATTAATTCATTGGGACACTTGATATGATATTTTTCCCCATTTAGAATCTGGGTGAGATTAGCATTTTTCTTGTGAACAACTGTTCCTAAAATATATTTTCTACATGAGAACGTTTTTTCTGAGACCCATCCTTTCATGAATTTTAATGTAGCCCCTCTGTGCTATTTTGGTAACAAAGGAACTGAAAAGGGAAGAATGGGTGTTCTCCAATTTGTGCTTTTTCCTGTCTTCTAGTGTTCAACTTTGAGCAGTAAATTGTATTCTGGAAGTAAGTTTGGATATATTCAAATTCTCATAATTTTGATTACCCATTTTTAGTTACATTGTTCAAGCCCATAATTGAAGAGGCCAATCAAGTCAAACAAACTACTGCCCGAAGCCTTAGATTTACTATTGAGACAGGTTAGTCAGCTTTAATTCAAGCTCCTTTTGGATCTCCATATAGAGATACTGATATTGGAGATGACCTGAAAAATTTGACAAATAGGAATGATTTCTGGCTGATGCTAAAAAATTCTGACACATAGTTTTACACTTATGAAAGTTTGGTTGAATCAAATTTGATTCTTTTTTTCAAACATGTGCAGTTTTTTGAGCTCTATCTTCCAGTGGTCCAAACAAATGTGATGCATGACTACTAGTCCGAAAGTTATTGAAGAGCAAAGTGTCCAATGTCTTTTTCATGTTGCCACTTTTGCATAGTCTGTTACTTTTCTACAAGAAGCAGTGTTAAAAGATATTTTTTAATGCTAAAAAATAGGTTAGCATGAAATATCAGACATTTTCTGAGAGAACAGTTATCAGCAAATAACGACATAACAAAATATATGAGAATCTATAAACAAACAGAACAAAACATCACAGCTGAGATGCAAGCAAGAGCAAACCTCAATTCAAAAATGAAACTTCAAATCAAAATTATGCAAAGGCCGTATTATCAGACTTCTGTCTATTACTCCTATGTGCCAGAACATCCAAACTAATTGTCAGAACCATTTTACTATCTGTCAGGAGCTGAGAATCTGAGACCAACACTTTTTTGGTGTTGAATGGAGATCAAAAACTGCACTAGTGATAAAAAATCCGAATCCATCCCATTGACTAGAGTTAACAGTTTCCTATACAAAAGTAATAGAGAGCAAACGTATAAATATAAAAAAGTAGCTGGATATTCTGCTCTTTTTAAGTTTTGAAGTTTTGAACCGCAAGTCATAGACCAAAGCTGTTTATACAGCTTTATAGAGTATGAAAAACTGCACATAAGATTAATATCTGTATTGGACACAGTCGAGCAATATAGCCTTCACAGGATTTTTTGTAGAAAAGTGAGAGAATGCAGTAGTATCAACATAAAAAGGCCCTTTTCCACTCTGCTATTTGATAAATTTTGAATTAATAGTCATAGACCAGGTGCTTCAACTGTTGAATAGAACTTGGATGGTACAGTCATGTCATTTCTTTCTACATGCTGTTAATGACGTCATTTTGTAACCAGCATTATACAGGGGTAATAGCTTGAAACTTTCTCCTGATTAGATTGCATCATGTGTATTTACAATTTAGGCAAAGCAATGAAATGCACAAAAAGTTCATCCTAATTTTTTGGGAAGCATCTGATTTGTCACAGAATGATAACAATTCCATTCTGAACTCCATAATAATTTGATTGCTGTTTTCCAAATCAGCACGACCTGGATTGATATATAGGGCCATAATGGTGAACTTGTACTCCTGCAAATATGATAATAGAGTTTACCATTTAATCAAAATGCCTAACCCTAAAAATGGCCAGATAAATGCCATGGTTATGCCCCCAGAGGATTATTCTCTGCTCTGTGACTACCAAGGAGTGAAAAGAGTTGTGGTATTAGAGAATGGAAACACAATCAACAATATATGTTTTTCTCACTGGGAATGTTTTCTCACATCATATTAGTCAAATTTTTAAAAAATCATGGTAAATAAAAATGAATATCCTCTGGGCTATATCTATGAGTATGCAGGAATTTTTTTAAATGAGAAACAACTGGGCTCTGTAAATATATATCTGAATATGTATACTACGCATAAAGTACTGTGTTGTCTGCCCATGAAACAAGTCAGATGGTAGAAAGCAGGATGAGTTATTTCAAGATTTTAGTCTAATGCTCAAATTCTATCATAGGCTTCAATGGGCCCTTTAATAATCTTATGGTGTGGTGGTTTAGTGGTGAGGACATCAGCTCAGAATGCTGGTAACCCAGGTTCCACTTATAGCTGTACCCTATTTTTCAGACTTATTTTCACTCAAAAAAAATTGCATATAGCTTTCATTTTTGATAAAAGACAGCAACTTTAATGATCAATGGTTCAAAGCAACAGGTATGCTGCTAATTGCCAAAGGTGATAACTTCATGATCACCAAGAATTGGAGTCCTATGCTAAAAAATCATAGCCAAGGTGAGCATTTCAATCTGGGTTCACCTCATGGTGTCGTGTTCTAGTGGTGAGAATATCAGTTGAGAATGCTGGTAACCCAGGTTCAACTCCTGGCTAATCCCTATATTTCAAATTTATTTTCACTCCAAAATTTCCACATAATTTTCAATTCTGAAAGATGATGTATTTCTAGTTTAGTTTTTTCTTCACACCCAGCTCTTTAAGTTCTAGCTAGCACTGTGAAGCTCATCTCTGCATGACTTTGGATTCAATAGTTATCAAAGGCTTAGCAGTAAAATTATATTTGTACTACAAGGATTCTGACCATTTCAAGATATCTTTTTCCAAGAGTCTGATTGGAGTGAGTTCACTTTTCTTATTTCTCATCTTGTGCAGCTTTCTGTACATCGTCTAACTGTTTGATAGAGATGCTTGCAGATCATTATTTAAAAGGTTATTCAAGATCTGTCTGATGCAATATCTAATAAACATTAAGTAATCTTTAATTCATTATACCAGATAGTTGATTGAGGTGGAGAATGATGATAATTATTTGAAAAATTTCAGGGATTTGGCAAAATTTTGATTGCTGGACTTCAAGTTGAACAACCTCAGCTTAGTCCAAGGTTTAAAAGATCAGGCAAAATCCTTCATAATACACTTGACTATTCACTTTGATGCTCTTTCTAATATATTTATTTTCAATTAGGCTGCCTTGGATGACACAACTGAATTGACACTCAACCTAGCCAATAATGATGTTGTTGAACAGCCATCAAATGAATGCATGGAAGCTTTCCCCATTGATGTCGATAATGTAAAAACGGAAATTTTGAGGAAGGAAAAGGATCCAGAAGTGGAACTACAAGCAAATTGAGGTCAAATATTCAGTTTTAGTTTCCATTCTTCTAGATATTAAGCATCACTACAATTGTGTGCTTAACAAGCAGCTAACTCGACTGAGTGACAGCAGTCAACAGCCAAAACTGGGCAGAAATGAATTGAAAGATGTAAATGAAAGTAAACAAAAGAAGAAAAAGATGCATCATAAACTGAACTATCTAACTCTGCACAATTTTTTTTTTTTAATTTTTTTGTCTTTCATATTGACAGGATGAGAGATTGAGAACATCCAAGATGTTGAGAGAATGGGTAGAGGAACAACAGGCTGATATTGATGATAAAAATCAATCATTTTGACAGCAAGGAAGTGAGAAGAAAAAAACTTTAAATCTACAAGGCTTCAAAGTTAAATTTTAAAATTTTCTGTGCTGTCCAAATTTTTGTTATTTTACTAACTGAATATGACATGTCTAATTTATTCAGAAAACCAAGCAATAATTGAAATAGCTAGTATGTAGAAGAAACCCTGGATATAGCCCATAAGGGTGAACAGTTTTCAATTCATTGGCACTGATTTTGTATCACTGCTATTCAATCATCAAAATTTAATTTTACCATATTTTTTATTGTTTATTTCATCGCATTGTTCTCCATCAGCTGGATGGTTTAATATATAATTTCTTAATATGTACTGTTTTCAAACTTGGCTCAGTATTCTATAGTTTTACCATGATTTTATTGCTCATTTGCATCAGTAAAAATACACTCTGCACTGCTTTATATACATATACTGTAACACTGAATAATCCATTAGTTATGCCTCTTGATCAGTATAACACTGAAATTTGAAGTTATATATTACTTAGTCAGACATAGGAGGAAATGGGTGATAGATGACCTGCAGACTGGCCTGGGGGAATCAAAAAATTCATGAAACACAGCATGTGTTACATGTTACACAACCAGCATAAAAAGTACTACAATTAGCAAGAAAATGAAATGGAAATTTTTGTTGAAGTTATATCACCAAAATAATATTTGAAAGATCAGTTCTTAATAACTATGTGTCTTCCAGATCAAAATTCAAGAACATTGTATTTTATAATCAGCATAAAAAACACTATACTTCAACAAAAAACAGAAAGAAAATGTCTGAAGGTGAAGAAAAAGTATGTGCATTTCTAGAAGATAATCTGTACTACTTTAACCATTAAATAACTGTGTTCTTTCCTCTGTTTAAAGTCTCGTTTTTGAATTCAGTATGTATACAAGTCTTGGCTCCCTGAAAAAAGAAATCAATGTCACCCAGCGTCATCTTGAGACAGGATATTATAACTCTGCAAATCTTTGTGTATTATCCCAAAAAAAATCAATCTCTGAGCCATCTTCCTTTTTCAATTGAATGCTTTCTGCTTCCATTGTCCTCAAAAAATGTAGGAAAGATAAGAGGATAAGCTTGAATTGATTAAGATGTAGTGAATTGATCAAAATTATATGGTGAATGAACAACTTATGTATGTTAAAAACCAAAAGATTAAAATAATATTTATTTTGTACAATCTTTACAAGTGACAATCATTTCTTTGTTTTGCTGTCCTGAAAAGAAACATAGATTGACATTATCATCATACTTACACACCAACTGCTGGCTGCTCACTGTTTTGCTCAAAAAATCCTGAAACTGAAAAGAGCAAGTTTTGATCTTCAAGTAGGGATGACATGTTTACAGGACCAAACCTTTTCATGTTTAGGAATTATAGTTTTTTTTGTTTTCGTAAAATCTTGACCCCCTTCTCGAATTTTACCACTTGATTTTGGTGGAGTATTGACATTGACAAAGATTGATGAATTCTTCTAAAATTATTGTCTTTAATACTCATTAGGTTGTACCATATTTCCTCACTTCTTCATCATCTTCTTTCTAATTACACCTCTGGTTAGGCTGGAAGTTTGTGGAAGGTGTCTTCATCACCTCTTTGTATTTGTCAACTTTGTGATGCTCTATGTTAGACTGTGAATATGAGACAATTATAAGTTTAGAGGATATGTTTCATGATCTGAATCCCACAGAAAAGTAAGTAGACTGATTTACCTCCTTTGTTTTTTTCATTTTCTTCTTTCTCCTCTTTTTTCTTCAATGTTTGACTGTTGACTTAATTGAATTGATTCCATGCTGTTGTAAACATCAATTTGGGCAGGTTCAGTGCTACATTCCAGATCAATGTTACTGGGTTCAACTCCAGGTGGCTGTAAAACCTAAAATCTCTTGAATTTGGAGCATGCTCAATGTTTTGAAAATACTCACTGATACATTTGTTTCGACTTGTAGTTGAGTTTCTTCATCTGCACCAATGATAACCTCCTAGAAAAATGAAAAGTAAAATCCATTCTCCCCTTTAGGTGAAGGAAATATCCATGGCTCCTGTCTATCAAAAGGAATTGGGAAATAAAAATCATGGCTGGAAGGGGCCTGAAAATTGATACCAATCACTTTTGCAAGGAATGATGCTGCATCACAAAAGCGGTGACCGAAACAGGCTCACTAAGGATGGATGGTATCAGGAAGCCAATGAGATACACCCATTGGTGTAACATATTCAGTACACAACATATTCAGTACTCAACGACAGACAATATTTACCTCCTGTTTACTTATTCCAACAGCTCGTAGCATTTCTTGTTCCTGGAAAAGGTAAAGTTTGTACATTTTTTGTTTGCATAGCTCAATTATATTGTGTATGTATACTAGATAGTCATCCGCTTAATAATATCCTTCAATTTGAAGGGCATAAACAATTTTATTTGAAAATCAACCCCTCTGTCCTGATCAGGAATTGGGGTATGATGTTGGAAATATTGTCAGGAAACTCTGAGACAAATTAATCTGTTTGTATTGTAGTGCTTCAAAAATATGTCAATAGGGACTCCTAACATGGGAGAATTTGTGAGATATCCATGATTGAAATATCTTCAAGTGTATTCTTACTGGAATTAGTTCATCAAGGCTTTCAAAGCTAATATAGTGGCCTCAGAATTTTGTTGTCCTCTTCAAAAACACTTCTGCGGCAACTTTCCACCAGTTTTGATAGAATTGGTCACATTTACCATTCAAGCTGGGCTTATTGTTCATTTCCTTGGTCCATGGCAATTCACCATCATTGAGATGGAATAAGCCACAAACAGATTTATCATAATCAAATTTCTCAAATTTTTTTCGATTTTTTCCATTAGGTCTTTGGGTAAACCTGGTTGATCATCTGTTGTGTTAACAACTACAGACACATCACAAACTCTCTGCTCAAGTTCTATTTCTTTCTTTTTCTTGAGTAATATGTCTGCAGTCATCAATTCCTCCATAGTTGGGGCAGAGGCTTCATTGGTTTCTTCTATGACACCTAGTGTGTTGTAGGATCCGACTATAAGGTTTAGTTCTTTCCATCTGAAACATAATAATGCTATTGTTCACTACTGTCAGTATATGATGATAAGTTTCATGAAGTTTCACCATTCGTAGATGTTGGCAGCAACCTTGGATGTGTGATTCCAACAATGGCTGCCAATGTCTACTAAACCCTCTTCAATAGCATCAAACTGAATCCATATTATTTGGACCACTGAAGTGGGGCTGCACGGACGAACAAATAGTGGGCCAAGCAGCTCAAAATTGTTTCGCTCCTAAATTTTGATAAAATTTAAAAACTTACATCTAGTGTCATTCAGCCTCTCATTGCTTTTTTTGTTGCAAAGACTCACCATAATCATTTATGGCCTCCGATATATTTTTTGAAGTTGGTTCCATCAAAAAGCTCACAAAGCTGTTTGGGGAACAGTCTATGAGCTTGTTTTGTTTGGCCCCTTTTTGTCCAATGTGTTGATAGGCATGGAAAAATCGTTTTTCATCAAGGCTCATCACAATTACATTCAACCCATTTTTGGCATAGGGAAGAACCATCAGATAGAATGTCTGCTGTATCTCAAAATGATATTTGATAACATGTGCAAGCATGGATTTGTAGCAACTCTCAGGATGAGGGCTGTTTAAAAACACAATTTGGGCAATCCTATAATACAGGAGAAAATATTTGTCATGGTGACTGAAAACTTCTGTGTCATCTACAATTTTGAAAAATTTTGGTTGGACAACTGTTGACCTCATGAAAGCCATGCAGTCCTTGTATGGCTATAAGTGTTGGTCCATTCCTATTCCCAAAGTTCTTCTGAATTTAAAAAAAATTGTATACAACACTTTAAACTTTTGGTTTTTCATATAAGTACTGTCAATCCTGACCCGCTCCCATTTCAGTGGCTCTTTCAAAGTCCGAAATTCTTTGTTGAAGGGCTTAAATGGCGGAAAAACTTGGGCTTCGAATCCCTTTCCCAACTTCGTTTTAATTCGAAGTAGTGCAGAAACATCGCAAGATATTTCAAATGGCTATGGGCATTTTCGTTGTTTTTTCAAATGGCTATGGGCATTTTTGTATATTACAGTCCTCCAGCACAATGGTTCAATATTGCTAATCTTTGATAAGTTTCCTTGGCTAGCTCAATACCGAGAATGATACAGAGGATCTCTTTTAGTCCAAAACTAACTGTATTTTCATCTCTATTATGAACAAATTGACAAAGAACTAACATAGCTACTTAAAGCAAAGTCAATTAGAGAAACAGTAAACCTTGTCAAAAAGCAGTCTGCATGTACACTAATTTCTATTGTTAATTAAAGGTCAGAAGCAATCAGAAACCCTCATGCTCCTCTGATGAGCAAT
This sequence comes from Romanomermis culicivorax, assembly GCA_963922205.1. Classification (NCBI taxonomy): domain Eukaryota; kingdom Metazoa; phylum Nematoda; class Enoplea; order Mermithida; family Mermithidae; genus Romanomermis; species Romanomermis culicivorax. The sequence goes on along the minus strand of CAWUHX010000171.1, from coordinate 190,006 downwards.
GGTCATTGTATGGCCTTTGTTCACTCTACTAAGATCCAACAAATATTTCAGGATGTATCATGCCTGCTGCTGATGGTTAAAAATTCGTTTTATTTTACATAATAACCCACATTTTGTTTCAAAATGCAGCCAGACCTGATGTTGCATACAAGTTGCAGCTCAAGCATGTCCAATTGACAAATTATAAAGGTTCCATGTATGTGATGATAAAAATTCTGAATGCCAAATCAAAAATAACCATGCATGTGCTAACGGAAGAAAATGCCAACTATTATCGAGAGTATCAAGATTACCATGTCAATTTTGTGAAACAAATTGAAAATCCAGACAAATCTGAAATGTGTTTAATCAATTTTGATATGAAGCTGCTGATGGCACATATCTTCAGTGGAGCAAATGTGGTCATGGTGAGTTGTTTCAGAAAAACATGACATTTTTCAAATTTGTCAAGGATTTATGATGATTACAGAAACATAATGGTTTCCCTGAGCTCACTTTTTAGGACCTTTGCTGATCAAGCATAACTGTTTCAGGTCATGAGTTTTTTGACCAGATCAGCAATTTGGAGTCCGGAAAATATGAAATTCTCCAAAATACAGGAGGACACATGGCAAAAATGAGTTTGTTGCATTATGATCCGTGAGACTTTTGTGTGATGGACATCCATGTATTTTTAAAAAAACAGCATACATTCTATCTAACGGTTTTCCCATACACCAAGAATGGCTTGAATGTTACCATCATGAGCCTCAATAGAGGTGTGGGTGAGATTAGAAAACTTGTTGGCTTCCCACCCTCATTACCTCAAAACAATTCTGCTCCTGCTACTCTCCTGGTCTTCCAATCATGCAGGAATCAAGCACAATAATTACCTATTCAGACTGTTCATTTAACTTGATTTATATTAGGATTTATTTTCTAAGATCCACTGATAGTGAGTACTTCACAGTTGTATACTAATTTATTCTCTCATTATAGATTTAAAATCATTAATCAAAACTGTTCATTGAAAGCATTAGAAAACCTAAACATTTATATATCAAACAAATACAATACATTGCAATTTGAAATCTTATGAAATAAACATTGTTGCTAGGCTTTGGTTTTAGCTTTTTGTTTTTTTGATTCTCTGATAAACCAAAAAATCAAAAATGACTTGGTTTCTCTTTTTTTTGGCTTATAGCATGAAAAAGCTTTAATCAAGCCTGGAGTAAGAAACAAATTTTAAAAATGAGATGAATCATTCTATGTCACTTTTGGGCACAACCCCCTGAAAAAGCATTTATCCATCTATCTACCAATGGGCAGTAAAGATCTTGATGAGCAGAAAAAGGAAAAAAACAGATTCGAGTTGTGACAAACATCACATATAAAAAAAGCCAACACAGAAAGTACTGGTTATTTCTTGGAACATCAACTCTTGGAGTTAGAAGTATGCAACATATGGCTCTAAATCAATTACCAAATTTTCTACTTCTTTTCTAACTCAAAACTGCAAAAAACTGGAGGTAAGATCAGCCTTATATACTGAATTCAAAAACGAGACTTTCAACAGAGGAAAAAACAGTTATTTAATAGTTAAAGTAGTACAGATTATCTTCTAGAAATGCACATACTTTTTCTTCACCTTCAGACATTTTCTTTCTGTTTTTTGTTGAAGTATAGTGTTTTTTATGCTGATTATAAAATATAATATTCTTGAATTTTGATCTGGAAGACACATAGTTATTAAGAACTGAACTTTCAAATATTATTTTGGTGCTATAACTTCAACAAATCAGTTCTTCAAATTTCCATTTTTTTCCAGCTAATTGTAGTACGTTTTATGCTGGTTGTGTAACATGTAACCCATGCTGTGTTTCATGAATATTTCGATTCCCCCAGGCCAGTCTGCAGGTCATCTATCACCCATTTCCTCCTATGTCTGACTAAGTAAAATATAACTTCAAATTTCAGTGTTATACTGATCAAGAGGCATAACTAATGGATTATTCAGTGTTACAGTATATGTATATAAAGCAGTGCAGAGTGTATTTTTACTCATGCAAATGAGCAATAATATCATGGTAAAACTATAGAATACTGAAGCAAGTTTGAAAACGGTACATATTAAGAAATTATATATTCAACCATCTAGCTGATGGAGAAAAATGTGATGAAATAAACAATAAAAAATATGGTAAAATTAAATTTTGATGATTGAATAGCAGTGATACAAAACCAGTGCCAATGAATTGAAAGCTGTTCACCCTTATGGGCTATATCAAGGGTTTTTTCTACACACTAGATGAATTATTTGGCTGGTTTGAAAAACCTTTACTGACTTCTCTGTATGGTATGGATTTTTATTGCCTGATACAATCTGAAGCCTGATGACCCACTTGATAAAATTATAGGATTTCTTGTCTGGAAAATTAAGGTGAAAAAATTGCCATCACTAATAAAATAAATTTGAAAAATCTGCATACTCAGATCATATGTATGTATTTATATGAAAACAAGAATCACATCAATGAAATATTACCTGTTTGGAAATCGTGAGTTACCATAGTAACATTTGTTCGCTATGTTAGAGTAACATGAAAAATTTTAGATTCCACTTTTTATTTTCAATGTACAAATTATGTGAGTTTCCTGAAGCGAAGTGTCAGTTATGATCAATTTTGGAATGTTGTTCTTGTCAGATTGTTGTTGCGTTCTCATCAGATTGTTTTTAAACATACTTCAGTTTTACCAACCTTTTGACATTAGTAGACCTAACTGTTGTCATGATTATTTCTGATTTTACTTCTTTTTGTTCGTGCTTGTGTATTATTTTGATTCCATTTCTTTTGTTATTTTTTCGCATTATTTTTTCTTTCTTCTTTGCTGGTTTCTCTATCTTGCTTCTTCTTTCTTTCCTTTTTTTATGTTGTTTACTTTTTCAATTAATTGTTTTGTCTTTTTTCCTGATGTTTTGTTTCTTCCAGCATTCTTTTGTTTAAGTTTTTATGAAGATTTTAATAATCACAATGATGAAAGACTCAAGCATGTCAAACTGTGCAAGAATTATATGGAAGATGACAGTTATTCAAAAAACTAAATGCAAATACAGAAGAAAATAAAACAAGGAGGCACAGACCAAAAATGAAAATGAAAAAAAATACATAAAGAAAAACATAAGCAACACCCAGAATTTGAAAAAGAAAGATGTATATACAAAAGAAAAAATAATGGAAAGAGGGAAAATGTGGAGAAACTCTTATTAAATTCTTGGTTGCTCATTCAGACTCACCCAATTCAGAGTTTGCTGATTTGAGAATTCGCTCAGATGGGAATACACTCATTTGAGAACCACCTACTTGGGAATCACTCACTTTGGAATAACATACATAAGAATACTCCATAATGTAGTGCCTAACTTCTCAGTAACCTTTGGTTCCTTTTTGAACAATATCCAGATATTTTCTCACATCAAGATATCCATTTTTCAAAATATCCATCTGGATATCTGATGCACATCATTGTTGATCATTTTAAAAACTTCAAATGGTTTACAAACACCTATATACATGTGTCAAATTAATATAGATGTTGATGGTAGTCAATGGTGGGCCAGAGGAGGTAAAAACCAATGTCAGCCACTAAGTAGAGGCAACTATGGATATCAAAGAGGAGGCAGACTATGCTGTTGCAGCATAACTGGTGACAACATGAGCAGTAATGCTGATGTAGATGCTGGCATTAATGGAGATGCTATAAATTTAATTGCCAACTACAGCAAGAGTCAACATCAGCCCTAGATTTATAGCACCTGTGGAAATGTCAAGCCACCTATCAGGCCCAGAAGACAAATCTATCTGTTCATCTAATACCAGCAAGCCCAAAAATTTGTTTGGTTGTTGAATCATTCAAGTTGTTATCATGCAAACACAAGTGTGGGATCTTGTGTATAGTATATCTTGTACCAAATAGACAGAATGCAGTCAAGGTTGATTTTGAAGCTCATTCAGAGTGTGCATATGTTTTAAGATGTGCCAGTGTATGTAAAAAACCTGGAAGATCTGGGGAAAATATGTCCAGAACCATAATCTAATGCATAAAGTTAATTGATTTCCCTTTTGATTGGTTGATACCCTGATTAGTTGGTTGATTTCCTAATTGGTTAATTTGTTCTCTAATTAGTTGGTTGATTTTACCATTGATAGTTTAATTCTCTGGTTGGGCTCAGTAGTTGCATGATTTTACTTTCTATGTCCTCATACTTATATCCAATTAATAGCCTCAGACAAATCTATATGAAGATAGTTATAAGTATCACTAAAATTAGGACACAGCTCAGCTGCTACAACATACACATCCATCATTGATAGGTGTTTGATGCTGAGCAATGATTATTTTTGCTGACACTGCCTCTTTATTGCTACATTGGCATCCTTGTTCCTCGCATGAAATTTGGTTGTACCTGGAGTTGAACCATTGTTGCCTTAAGTGAGGCTGCATCACACTGTGTTTCATTCCAACATTCATGTGTTGGAGACCCCACAACACGAAACATATTTTATAAAATTTTCCTCCTGATTGGCATCTTAATTACTGGTAAAATTAGAGCAACTGATAGCTCTAAAATTGTATCATGAAGAATGTGTATGGAATTTTGTAGGAAAAGAGTGACTTTAAGTAGTGAATGCCATGGATGTGACAAATTTCACCAGTGTTGAGGATGTATAGATCTTTGTTTGATGTACTAAGAAATAAATGATAAATGTTAGCAAAATCAGATATCATCTGTTTGAATCCAGCTGTGCTGGTGCCTGTTGTGCCATTGGCTACTCTAACATTTCTAAGATCAGTTGGAGTTGCATAAACATTTAGTCTATGTGTCCTTGCAGGTTGAGTATCATATTGGGGCAGTGTTGGCCCCAGGCGCTTGATGCATGGCAGACAGCTGATGATGTTGTCGAAACCACTGTTCATATGTTCAACAATAAAACGTCAATTACACAACTCTGTGAAGAAGTACACTTGACAATACAAATATGAATAGGGTGACTGACTAAACTCTTGCTCGGTAATGCTTGAAATTGGCATAAATCAATTTACACAAGGTATTGAGTGTTGGTGTTTTCACATCGTCATTTTGTCTCACCTTTGACTTTCCACTGGATTTGTGTATTTTTTTTTATATTTCTCGCTTTCTAAGGCTTTTGTGATTTCATCATCCTGGAAAATGAATAAGTAAAGAGAGTGATGAGTGTACATTGAACTTCCTTAGCAGAATTTAATTGTCACAAATAGGCAAACCATTGGGCTCTGCAGCAAAGTTTGTTTTATGTTTGAGGAATTTTTCAGCAGCTCTCCATCAGTTGTCTATGAAGTAACTGAAAAAAATAAATTTCATCTCTCAATCGCAAATTAATTAAAACATACCATTGAGATGCTTGTCATGACTTGAGAACAGCTTGAAAATGAAGCTGATCAACAGAAACTTTGATGATGCTTAGAGCATGCCCTCATTGTGATCTTCATGTGGAATATCAGAAAGAAAATTAACAATGTCAGACTGTGTTGATGATATCTAACACTCATCGCAGATCCTTGGCTTTTTCAAAAATTCAGGCCAAATTTGATTCATTGTCATGTGGCTTTTCACAATAGTTTGTACAAATTAATAGCAAGTTCTCATAACTTTGTCAAGAGCAAAATTCCTTTTAATATTTTAATTTAACCACATAGTACATGTGATTCAGTTGGAGCATTTTCCTCTGTGCCAGTAACTGGGTGTACATACTAACTTTGGTGCCTGATAAATATGAAAATAGTGAAACACACTTTCAAAACAAAAGGGTGTCCTTGTAACACCTAATTGTGGATTATAAATAGACAATTGTCCTTATAGATTCCTTTTTGCTACCATTTGCATATAGGGACCCATGCTTTCATGAGTCTTGCTGGGAGTGACTGGAGCATTTGGGGTATTTGAGTCACCTTCTGGGATTTCGACCAACAACTTTTTTTTGCCAGCAGCGGCGGCATCATCATTGACTTTCTGTTGTATTTTTTCATCCAGCGCCGATTTGTAACGTGACGATGATGCTTTGACACTTTTTAACAGCTCCTGAAATCAAATTCATCATGTAGTAATGAAATGTTGCCGCCAAACACCAAAAATAAAAAGAATATAATATATTGATTATCTTTTACTTTGGTTACGTCGATATTTGAAGGATCGCCGTGATGTTTGATCGAGTCATAAACCATTCGTTGATTTATCAACGATGCCTCTTGCAAATTTTGGACCAACATGTCGTCGTTAACACTGAACCCACTTTCAACGGAATAATTTCTGTGCGACAGAGACAAGACAATTATGAGAACTTTGATCAAAGATGTGCGGACGACGTCTCCATTCAACCAAAACTTGTCAAGTCGGTCGGATTTGTCATCGAACGTCAATGACACAATTGCAGGCGTTTTGATGATGTGTTGAAATTCATTCAGACAACGGTCACATTCCAATGATGTCAGCCATTTTTTGTCGAGTAGTATCTAAAGCAATAGTAGTGATGCATATTACAGCAGCGAACAAATGATTTAAGCCCCCATTGAACTTCGGCCACGAGAACCTGTTCTTTGACCACAAACGAATTCAGAGTCGCACTAGCTGAAGTGACAGTCATGTGTCTTTATAATTCAATTCAGAATGAAGTCCAGACTCACGTAAGATTATAGAGTTGGGCGTTGATAACTGCGAACTTGAGCTACCTGAAGATGTTGATACGTCCTTCATGACGACTTCTAACGCCGCCATGTCAGTTGTAGTTTGGGCATTTGTTGGCCGCATATGAGTAGCGATTGGCTGGGTTGTTTGGCTTGCTGAAACGAAAAAATAGAAAACTTCCTGTTACCTTGTGAATAAAAATTTATTATATTGAACATACCCGTTACAAGGGAAACGTGCTTTTTACTCTTGGCGTGACTCCTCAAAGCTTGTCGACCCATGGTAGACACATCAAAAACTTTTTTGCATAGAATGCAATAAGCGGAACTACTATCGCCATTTGGCGATTTACGAACCCATAGAGCAAATTCAGGATAAACTGTATTGCTCGTCGATTCAAGTTGAAACGTCGATTTGCCGACCATTGTTTCAATGAATTATAAAAATCTTGAAAAGTATATAAAATAGTAATCAGTAGAAATGACATGAATTTTCATCAATAAATGAATTCATGATGAGACGATACCCGGACGATGCTTGTGAAAAAGTAAAAATGCTGAAAGTATTGATTAATTCAACTTATATACTACCATAAGTTAATAAGTATGTATAAAAAAGTACAAAAAGAAAAAAAAATTGCCCCGAAGCAGCGAAATTTTTTTCTCATTTTTGTGTACTTTTGCACGAAAAATATTTCATTTGCCACAAAATTCCCGGTTATTTCCCGGTTTGAAAAAAAATTCCCAGTTGGTGGCCACCCTGATCTTTGCTTTCCCAATCACATATATGCTTAACATACACAAACCCCGAATATGTGTAGTCTATGCATAGGTGATCAACACATGAGAGATTTGTGTTCAGAAGTTATAGTCATACACATATGTCCAACATGTGTAAGGCATGCATAAGTGTCCAACATGTAAGATGTTGATATGTGTTCAAAAGTTCTTATCTTACACAAGTGCCCAATATGCCTAATGTATGCAAGCATCCAACATATAAGATGTGCTATTTTTCTCACTTTCAGACTGTAGAGAAAGCTGCAGTCTTCTTTACAATCTGGAGGATGATGTCCTCCATCATTTGGCTACTAACAAGGTCTGAAGAAAGGAACCTAAGGATTACAATTGTTTAGAATTTTGGGAGATGGCTTATACCAATTTATCATGTAATCAATTTTATGTTTTGTCAAACTTTAGCAATCATCAGTTGTGACTTTTGCATACATTTTCATTAACTTCTCATTTGTTAAGATCATTATTTGCCTAGAAATCATGTCCAAGAAAATATATATGTGTCCTTATTATCTTGTTTTTTCCTCATTCCTAAAAGAAGATTCAGCATTTATTAAATGTTATGTCATACAGTTTTTCTTTATTTTTGGTAGTTATGTATGTCACATACTAAAAATGGAATAGAATAAGTAGCTGGGAGGGCAGCTTACATAACCAATGATACCCTGTCAATTTCTGTCTGGCTCTGCATGTTGCACATAATCTACTGAACTGCCTTTGTATACAATTTGCAAAGGGACATTCTTATTGTTGCTACATTCAACAATACACAATGGAAGTGTCATTCATTTCTCCTTTGACATAGTGGTGAGAGGCACCTGGGAGTGAGTTACCCTTCAATACACCATATATAGTAGTGTGGGTTTCCTATGATGTTACTGATCTCCATAAACACATGTGTTGGACAAAAGTAAGCAGTGCACAAAAAAAGTTATTTGTGGATCTAACAGAGTAGACAGACATGTTTTAGAGGACAAAACAGAAGTGTGAAAACATACATAATTGACCTCATCATAAAAGCACATGTATAGAACATGAAAAAAGGGGGCAAAAACATATCTGGTAGTTTTATTAGTGCAGCTAACCTTTTTGGTTGAGAAAAAGGTTGTTGGTCCCTCTTACAGAATGCTATAGTAATTTTTTGACCTAGAGGAAGAAGTATTGAAATAGACTAAAATTTACTAAAAATGATAGTCTCCAAAATGAGTGAAACTTTGGTGGAATGAATATAGCCTGTGTCAAAACTAAGATTGCTACACATAGAAAGTTTGCATTGAAAATAACTACCTGAAAAATCAATTTTATCAACATTTCAAAAACTTGTAAAAATACTGACCAAAATTTTCCAGAAATGACAACAATTTCCTTGAGATGAATAAAAGATGACATGAAAATGAGCAAAACATATGTGAAAATTCTATGCTCAAGCATATAAAATGTACGGAGGATTTCTTGTGGAAAAATTTAAAAAAATTATGGAATTGAACAGGAGTTCAAAATAAATAAAACTGATGATTCAAAAATACATAGATGCTACATACATATGCATATACATAGATGCTCTATGGATGAGGCATAGTACAATAAAAAGTGTCTACTTTGGGACTGATCATCAACAAAAAATGTTCAGTTAAAATGAATAATATCTGGCATACACACTTTTATTCCTTACATGATTAAGATAGGCATTAGAATTTGCATTTGACCTCCACTTTAGTTCACTCTTCAATGCTGTCCAGGAATTGAATGAATACAAGCTTCAGGCTGAAGTATGCCAAAAGAATAATTAGTCAGTCAGTATGTCATTCCCTGTGTGCTTCATTTATTCCAGTTTAGCAGATTCTATCGTGCTTTAAAGTTACAGTAAAGATTTAAAGCAGTACACAAAAAAAATATTTTTCCACTTCACAGTAGGCACACATGTGTTGAAAGACAGAGCAGAAGTTTAGAAACACAATTGATTACTTCATCAGTAAGGCACATGTATGGGACAAAAGAAAGCTGAAAAATGTTACTTGTAGGTCTCCTAGTGCAGTCAATCTTTAGTTATTGAGAAAAATGTTGTTGGTCCACCATGACAGAATGCTATAGTTATTTTGGTACACAAGAGGAAGTGTTGGGATAGGCAAAAATTTTCCAAAAATGATGGAATTTCTCCCAAATGAATAAAACTCCACTGAAATAAACATAGCTTGTGTCAAAACTAATATTCCTACACATAGAAAATTTGCATAGAAAGTAACTACCAGAAAAATCAATTTTATCAACATTTCAAAAACTTGTAAAAACACTGACCAGAATGTTCCAGAAATGACAACAATTCCCTTGAGATAAATGAAAGATGACATGAAAATGAGCAAAACATATGTGAAAATTCTATGCTCAAGCATATAAAATGTACGGAGGATTTCTTGTGGAAAAATTTAAAAAAATTATGGAATTGAACAGGAGTTCAAAATAAATAAAACTGATGATTCAAAAATACATAGATGCTACATACATATGCATATACATAGATGCTCTATGGATGAGGCATAGTACAATAAAAAGTGTCTACTTTGGGACTGATCATCAACAAAAAATGTTCAGTTAAAATGAATAATATCTGGCATACACACTTTTATTCCTTACATGATTAAGATAAGCATTAGAATTTGCATTTGACCTCCACTTTAGTTCACTCTTCAATGCTGTCCTGGAATTGAATGAATACAAGCTTCAGGCTGAAGTATGCCAAAAGAATAATTAGTCAGTCAGTATGTCATTCCCTGTGTGCTTCATTTATTCCAGTTTAGCAGATTCTATCGTGCTTTAAAGTTACAGTAAAGATTTAAAGCAGTACACAAAAAAAATATTTTTCCACTTCACAGTAGGCACACATGTGTTGAAAGACAGAGCAGAAGTTTAGAAACACAATTGATTACTTCATCAGTAAGGCACATGTATGGGACAAAAGAAAGCTGAAAAATGTTACTTGTAGGTCTCCTAGTGCAGTCAATCTTTAGTTATTGAGAAAAATGTTGTTGGTCCACCATGACAGAATGCTATAGTTATTTTGGTACACAAGAGGAAGTGTTGGGATAGGCAAAAATTTTCCAAAAATGATGGAATTTCTCCCAAATGAATAAAACTCCACTGAAATAAACATAGCTTGTGTCAAAACTAATATTCCTACACATAGAAAATTTGCATAGAAAGTAACTACCAGAAAAATCAATTTTATCAACATTTCAAAAACTTGTAAAAATACTGACCAGAATGTTCCAGAAATGACAACAATTCCCTTGAGATAAATGAAAGATGACATGAAAATGAGCAAAACATATGTGAAAATTCTATGCTGAAGCATATAAAATGTACGGAGGATTTCTTGTGGAAAAATTTAAAAAAATTATGGAATTGAACAGGAGTTCAAAATAAATAAAACTGATGATTCAAAAATACATAGATGCTACATACATATGCATATACATAGATGCTCTATGGATGAGGCATAGTACAATAAAAAGTGTCTACTTTGGGACTGATCATCAACAAAAAATGTTCAGTTAAAATGAATAATATCTGGCATACACACTTTTATTCCTTACATGATTAAGATAAGCATTAGAATTTGCATTTGACCTCCACTTTAGTTCACTCTTCAATGCTGTCCAGGAATTGAATGAATACAAGCTTCAGGCTGAAGTATGCCAAAAGAATAATTAGTCAGTCAGTATGTCATTCCCTGTGTGCTTCATTTATTCCAGTTTAGCAGATTCTATCGTGCTTTAAAGTTACAGTAAAGATTTAAAGCAGTACACAAAAAAAATATTTTTCCACTTCACAGTAGGCACACATGTGTTGAAAGACAGAGCAGAAGTTTAGAAACACAATTGATTACTTCATCAGTAAGGCACATGTATGGGACAAAAGAAAGCTGAAAAATGTTACTTGTAGGTCTCCTAGTGCAGTCAATCTTTAGTTACTGAGAAAAATGTTGTTGGTCCACCATGACAGAATGCTATAGTTATTTTGGTACACAAGAGGAAGTGTTGGGATAGGCAAAAATTTTCCAAAAATGATGGAATTTCTCCCAAATGAATAAAACTCCACTGAAATAAACATAGCTTGTGTCAAAACTAATATTCCTACACATAGAAAATTTGCATAGAAAATAACTACCAGAAAAATCAATTTTATCAACATTTCAAAAACTTGTAAAAATACTGACCAGAATGTTCCAGAAATGACAACAATTCCCTTAAGATAAATGAAAGATGACATGAAAATGAGCAAAACATATGTGAAAATTCTATGCTCAAGCATATAAAATGTACGGAGGATTTCTTGTGGAAAAATTTAAAAAAATTATGGAATTGAACAGGAGTTCAAAATAAATAAAACTGATGATTCAAAAATACATAGATGCTACATACATATGCAGCATAGATGCTCTATGGATGAGGCATAGTACAATAAAAAGTGTCTACTTTGGGACTGATCATCAACAAAAAATGTTCAGTTCAAATGAATAATATCTGGCATAGACACTTTTATTCCTTACATGATTAAGATAATCAATAAAATTTGCTTTTGACCTCCACTTTAGTTCACTCTTCAATGCTGTCCAGGAATTAAATGAATACAAGCTTCAGGCTGAAGGTTGCCAAAAGAATAATTAGTCAGTCAGTACGTGGTGTGTGCTTCATTTCTTCCAGTTTAGTAAAGATTTAAAGCAGTACACAAAAAATAATTTTTTTCCACCTCACAGTAGGCACACATGTGTTGAAAGACAAAGCAGAAGTTTAGAAACACATTTGATCACTTCATCAGTAAGGCACATGTATGGGACAAAAGAAAGCTGAAAAATGTTAATAGTAGGTCTACTGGTGCAGTCAATCCTTAGTTATTGAGCAAAATATTGTTGGTACACCATGACAGAATGTTATAGTTATTTTGGGACACAAGAGGGAGTGCTGGAATAGGGGAAAATTTTCTAAAAATGATGGAAATTCTCCAAAATGAATAAAACTCCACTGAAATAAACATAGCTTGTGTCAAAACTAATATTCCTACACATAGAAAATTTGCATAGAAAATATTTTCCTGAAAAGCATTGCCCTAGGGTAGTTAGGTGAGAAATGCATAAAACTAGTGTGCAGTTGCCTAAGCATTGAACAAAACCCTACTATAGTTAGGTAAGCCTTGTACATAGTTCTATGAGCATTAGGTAACATCTTACTTTAACTCCAGGTACTACAGCTCTCTCATTTGTGTACTTTAACATGCCTTTATGCTTGACCACATGCCTTGGAATGGCAAGTATCACTAGTTATCACTGTACCCAGGGAGGTCTAGGGTGCCATGGCCCCGTTCAAAATATTTCAGGTGTTGAGAAAATGTAAATTTTTTCCAGTAAATTGAGTGGGAAAAATGTGTGCCCCCTGGATGAAAATTCCTGGCTACAGACCTGACTATGGGCATATGTTTTAATAGTTCAGTATTGAAACTTCTCAAGAATTATTACACATTAGGTAGTTGGCACATTGCTGACTGGCTGAACAATGACAATCCAGACTATGATATGGACTGCAACAATGAGCAGCGAGAGGAATTTCATTATGACAACAGTTTTGGCATTGCCAGCAAATTTTGCAAATAATTGGACAGTGGATTGGACAATGTACCCAATAGTGGCCAGATTCCCATGCTGGCTCAAGCCTTCCATAGTTGTCAGGATTTAGATTTCGGAAAGTGAGTTTTTTAGAATATTCCTCACATCTAGAAATGAAAAATTTATTTTGTCTTATATTCAACTTTTCTCTCAAATTTCTTCTAAAAATTACCCCCTTTCATTCAACAGCAGGTGTGTAAATGTCAAAAAGTTTCCATTAGCATGACTTAAGTCTCATCATTACTATGCTAAGAAAATCCAGGTCAGAAGGAATTTGACTCGGGACAAAGTTGGAAGAACCTGACTGTTAATTCATACAGACTATTGACAAAAAGTTGAAGATGACAATTAATCTCTTTTGACTAAACTTTTCGATAAAAAATCGATGATTTTCGGATAATGAATGCATTATTTGCAATGTAGAACAGAAGAGTTCCAAAAATCCCAGTTTTGAGTTGTAAGAAGTATTTGAAAATATGAATTCAGCTCTGCTGAATCCATGGGTGAAGTTAGTTTTAGGGTATATATAACCGAATTTTTTGAAAATCAAAAAAATTGACAATTTTCAGCTGAGTAACACACAAAAATGTAAACTAAAAATATTTCCCAAAATTCGAATTTTGTGTTCTCAGCAGTTAATAAAGCTGGAAAAATGAATTCAGCACTAGTTAATCCTTTTTATAAAGTTGTTTTTATTGAATAATTCACTAATTTCTTTAAAAATTTCATTTCAAAACAAATGGTTGAGTTAGGGAATAAAGTAGCATTCACCATTGAATTCAGTGATGCCGATTTCATAGTTATTGCCGATATTGTCTGCTAAAATTTCAGAATTCGAGTTAAGGGAAATAGTTTTAATGTACATTTTCTATGCCTTTATCAGCCCATTTTTTAAATTTTCTGAAAATCAGTAAAAATAACTACATTGACGAATTGAGCAATGCTGAATTCATATGACTTTTTGACCACTCATAACTCAAATTTGGAATAATTGGATTACTTTTTGATTTACATACTATGTGCACTCTAATATGGCTGAAAATTATTGATTTTTAAAAAAATCAGTTATTTATACACTAAAAACAACTCCACCAAAATATTCAGCAGGGCTGAATTCATTATTTATACTTACTACTCAAAACACCAAATTCAAATTTTCAGAGTAATTTTTTATTCACACACTGAGTGTGCAATAATGAGCCAAAAATTATCAATTGTTCAAATTTTGGGGAAAAGTGATAAGCTTTTGAACAAAGATAAATTCTTCAATTGATTTAGTGGTGCAGAATTCATATTTTTTAGCTTTTTTACCACTCGAAACGAGACATACATAGCAAGATTTTTCCACATGCGATTGCTGAACTTTTTATCCTAGATTTAGGGTGGGTGGTAGAGCAAAAAATGAAAAAAGTTCTGGAAGCTTTTTATTCATACAAAATACCCACCAAAATCTAAAGGATATCTTGGAAGAAGTTCAAGGGGTATTTAATGGTTTTTTAGGCCAGAGGGGGTTGCCAGGGTCTCAGGTAAAGAGGTTCATCCCTCCCTATCCCCTGATGTGCATGTATGCTCAAAAATAAAAATTGGAATTTTCAGAATTGTTTTCCATTTGCATACTACATTCAGCTGAACATTACACCAATAGATTCAGGCTTTTTAATTTTTTAATAAAGTGAAGATTTCTGACATCAAAAGGACATTCTCAGTGAATTCAGTAGTGCAGAATCTATATGTTTCTATCTTTTCTTACTGTAGAAAACTCAAAGTTTGAATATTGAGGCATTTCCAACATATGCTTCAATTAGCTCAGAATGAACAATTTTTTAAATTCATAGACCATGAAAAATGTCCAGAAATGTCATCCAATGATTTCAATCCATCATCAGAAAGTTCCATTTCATCATCTCCATTGGAGTCAAAGTCAGACACTACTCATGAATGGACCAAACAGGTCCATAGTTTTGAGAAAGTGATTTTGAAGAAAAAAAGGATGTATCAGCATCAATTTCACCCTTGCTCACTTTGTGAAAAAGATTTAATGTGAGACTTCACTTCAATAAATGTCACAAAGATAGAAAGAAAAGAAACTACAGATTGAAACAAATTGGATATTATGACAATATGAAGGATCAAGGGCTGCAGCAAAACTCAGCTTTTATCATGTATGCTCTTTATTCAAAGCAGCTCATCCAAATTCAGTTGACTAAATTTGCAAATAATGTCAGTTCGCCGACCCGTTTTTCAATTTTTGTTGCCCAGATGTAGAACTGCTTTTCCTAAAGGCAGCTGGTGAAAGTAAAATAGTTGGTTTTGCATTTCACATTTTACATTCTCTATTTTACAGGTCCCTTTATGAACATGACAAGTTTTCCACAATTTTAACAAACGTTGGATCAATTTCCTCAGCCAATGGCTATACGAGTAAATCACTTCAGTTCCTAAATTTTGTGATTGAGAATTTATACCATTTGCTCAAACAATCCCCATAGCCACAAAATTGAAGAAAGATTTGTGAATGTGCAAACAAATGCTCTAAGAATGCACAATATTCTTTCAAAGAGGTGTCAAATTGAAAAAGTGTGAGTTTCAGATTGAAAATTGAAGATCTTCTTCAAACATTTTATGTTTTGGACCAATGCCAATTCTCAATATTCCTACTGCATTCATCAGGTATGTTTTTTAATTTAATTTTTTTTTTTAATTTTGTTTTTTAATTTTAATGTTAAAAAGTAATTTTTTTTGTTTTCTAAGATGGAGGCAACTTCAAAAAATTCAATGTCTCCAATCAGTTAAAAACAATGCTTGTCATTCATCAGCAATGAAAACGTTCTGGCCAAATTTCGAGAAATTTGTGCTTAAAACAGCCATGTTTCAAGGACTGAATACATTTTTGCTTTATATTTTGTTTGGGCCATACTGGTATATGTAAATGGCACTCATCCTGGAGTCATTCACAAAAGCCAATCAAAATATGTTCATAAATTTAAAGCTACAATTGAATACAAATTTATAAACTTACCAGATGCCAAATGTGGCTTATCAATGACTGTAATGAGCACAGTTGTGCAAATGTAGGCAAATGTAACCTGATGAAACTTCTCAACCATACCAGCTTCGGCTTCATCAACCGAAATTTCAACAACTAGACCATTGGCAATACAGTATATACATACAATTTGGAAAACAACGCCAATTTGGTTTTAGTTGGTGCATATCAAGTTTGTTGAGCATCTGTAACATTGCTATCAAAAAAATGCAGCAAGACTTCGAAAATGTGATTGCTGTAAGTGGATTCAAAATCAGACAACATGCACATGTTCATAGTGGCAGAACATCACCTTGATACACCTGTAAGTGAATTGATCCTTATTCATACCAGCTTTTTTATTTCCTATGCTAGTCAAATCAGATATTTGATTCGACAAATGCATATAAATAAAAAAAACACTCAAAATTCTAATTTTAATGCTCTGATTTACTAAAGGCAGAAAAATATTAAATCTATATCACTGGATTTATTAGTGAAATTAATTGTGAATTGATGAAACAAGCAGTGAAAGAGAAAAATGTGAAATTCATAGTGGTTTAAACTTTCTCAAAAGCACCTACTTTGACTGTTGATGTGCATTCGAAACTCCAACTTAACATTGTGAAATTTTCCTCCAACAATTAGTCAGCCAATAAAGAAAGATGTTGATCAAACCTCTGAAAGCCAATGAATCAAACAAGTTGACTGAAAACATTCAAGAATAATGTTATAGAACCTTCAAATGAAGGATATCATTTTTGTGGTGAAGATTTAAAAATGTGTACTGTGAAAGACATTCAATAAATTGGGGACAGTCAGCAGTGGGAATGAATCACATTGGACAGTAACCTGAACTATATCAAACAATTTTTTATGCATTGCCTTCTAAAAGCTCTGATCATCAGTCATGCAGGCATTTGAACCAGACATGCATTGCAAGAATTTTCCAGGAGGGGGAGGGTCCATGAACCTTTTTCTATGGGTTAGGGGTGGATGAGCCAAAAGACAAAAAAATTTTGCAAACCCATTGTTTTTGATACAGAATATGTGCAAAAATTATCAAGAAATCTGTCTTGAAAAAAGGTCGAGGGGTGGTTAATGAGTTTTTTAGTTAGTGGGGTGTTTCCAGGGTGTCAGGTATGGGGGTTCACCCTCCTTACTCACCTATGTGCATGTAGGAACTTTTTTCCAAGTGATGTTTGAATGCCCTTGGGTATTTAATATTTACTAAAATTGATGTACATAGAAGGTGTGTGACATTACTTTTCAGTGTCATCAGTTGGAGACCTTGAATGGGATGAGTCAAGTTCTCGTGATCTCATGTTTCCCCAGGACTTCCAAAAAATGTGAAATGATGTAAGTAAGCAAATCTAGCAGACTGCAATTTATTAATACTAGTACTTGTTATAATCTTCAATTGTCCAATAAATTTCATGAATGCTTACTGGACAGAAGAGAAAGCTTGATTAATTGTGGCAACCTCCTTTTGTCTGTTTGATACAATGTCCAACAAATATTCAAGCCATCACTTTGATTCATTGTACCAGACCATTGATTGAAGTGGAGAATGATGTTGACTATTTGAATCATCTTAGAGAAGTGGTGAAATTTTGATTGCTGGACTTCAAGTTGAACATCCCCAGCTTAGTTCAGGGTTTGAAAAATCAGGCAAAATTCACTTTGTTATCCACTTTAATGCCCTTTCTAATTTACTCATTTTCAATCAGGCTGCCTTGGATGACACAATTGAATTTACTCTCAACCTAGCCATTAATAATATCATTTAACAGCAATCAAATGAAAGCATGAAGCTTTCCCCATTGATGTCAATAATGTAACAACCAAAATTTTGAGGAAGGAAAAAGGTCCAGAAGTAGAACTACAAGCAAAATGAGGTCAAATATTCAGTCTTAGTTTCCATTCTTTTAGACATTAAACATCACTACAATAACAATCAGTTATCTTCACTGAATGACAACTGTCAACAGCAAAGGCTGAGCAGAAATGTTGAAACCAAACGTATTTGTGAGTTATGTGTTCCAGGTTTAGATATTCCATGGTTTTTTGATGAGCAAGGCGAAAAATTATTTATAATTATATGTGCTGAGCTAGCTATACAAGACATCTATAATGGGTGTAATTTTGATTGTTATTGTGCGAAAGAGGATCATCATTGTCCAGGTCCTTATTCCACATATAATATTGCAATTACACCAACAGTTAATCATTTATGTGAAAAGATGGGGACTATCATTGACTGTTTTGAATTTGTTATAAGCAAGGTTCAAGGTTATTACTGTCTTCGCGCTTTTAAACAGATGATTGACATATTTCAATGTATCCCACTTACTAGTACTGGTCGTAAAATTGTTAAGGATATTGTAGCTCATTTTATTGATGAAGCTTATCATTATGATTTTGATGATGCTGTTGTTGTCAAAACACTACGCGAGTTCAACAACCATAAATTGTTAAAGTTTTGCTTACATTCATTACAGTTTTGTATGTTTTAATTAGCTATAGTTTGCTTGCTTGCTTGTTTGCTTAGGCTTTTGCTTACATGTTTGCTTGATACATAATTTCATACATCCTTTGGGTGTATATTTTTGCATACTGTAATGTTATTCTATTTTATATAATCACCTATCTTTAAGACAGTAATAACCTTGAACCTTGCTTATAACATATTCAAAACAGTCAATGATAGTCCCTATCTTTTCATATAAATGATTAACTGTTGGCATAATTGCAATATTATATATGGAATGACGACCTGGACAATGATGATCCTCAATAATTCCTACCTCTTTCACCCAATGACAATCAAAATCACACCCATTATTGATGTCTTGTATAGCTAGCTCAGCACATATAATTATAAATAATTTTTCACCTTTTACTACTTGCTCATCAAAAAACCATGGAATATCTAAATCTGGAACACATAACTCACAAATACGTTTGGTTTCAACATCCAGAGAACTAGTATCTGATGTTGGATTGTAGTTGGGTTTGTTGAAGCAGTCCATGAAGAGCTCATTAAGAAACGTTGTTTGAATGCTAACTGCCTTTTGATCCTCACTAGCATTGCTCTGTTCTCCGGCGAATTTAGTAGCATCAATGCCTTCTTTTTCTTTAATGATTTTCTTAGCAACAGTGACTTCTTCTTCAACCATTTTTGTAGCATCAACGAATTCTTCTTTAGCAATTTTTGTGGTAGAATCATCTTCTCCAGCTATTTTTGTTGGTGAAATAGTAGTGTCATTATTGTTTGTTTTGCATTTTATAGCTGATTGGTGTTTTACTGCTGAAGCATTGTACTTGTTTGAAATAGCTGGCGCTATCTCATGTATCATATTGGTTCAACCCCAAAATTGCTAAAGAAAAAATATTATATACTTTAATAGAAAGAAAGAAAGAATTTATATATCAGCTCACTTCTTTAAATAAACTCCTTTTCATTCCATTAAACAAATTGGTAAATTGTACTGTAACCCCCTCACTCTCAACCATCATCTTATAACCAAGCTTGATGTGGCATTGACCTCCTTGTGAAAATGTCTTTTCAATAATGTTGAAATTGCGACCTAATATACCATAATGTGTAAAATGAGTTTGAACCCAAGACTGTATGCCTCTTTTATTCTGGGGTCGAGGTTATGAAAATAGGTTGACGGGTACCTTCAACCACAACA
This sequence comes from Romanomermis culicivorax, assembly GCA_963922205.1. Taxonomy (NCBI): domain Eukaryota; kingdom Metazoa; phylum Nematoda; class Enoplea; order Mermithida; family Mermithidae; genus Romanomermis; species Romanomermis culicivorax. The sequence continues at coordinate 170,133 of CAWUHX010000171.1, read as the reverse complement.
AATAATGCCATGTTTTCATCTAACCTGAACTGGTATTCCATTTTTCAAAAATTTGTGAAGAAATATGTCAAAGAGAGAGAAAGAAAGAAACAAGTAGTTTTTGTAACAGCAAAACCAATAAGTGTATTAAGTGTTCAAAATTTTAGAGTAAAAGGAGGTTATAACTATAATAAAATCACTAGGACTTATAGCTTATAGATGTAAGAGGCGGAGTTAGAAGCATTATGAATATTCAAGACATATATCCTACAGTATTCTGCTACTCTGATGACAATGTAAGAGTTCTGCAAAATAGAATAAACTTGTTTGTGTGTTATAGTAACCTTTGAGGTCAAAGCTAGAGAAAATATATGTGTATTATGTGTTATAGTAATTATCCAGGTCAAAGCTATAGAAGCAATATAGCCATGTGCCCATGAGTTATAAGGGTCTTTAAAGATTTTCGACATAAAAAGAAAAGACGGTGCAACAGGGTCATAAACAGCTATTACAGTTCTTTTATAGTATTAAGAATAAAAACAAAAATACTAGAGTTGTACAGTAAAGCAAGAAATGATATGGGCACATGTTCATGAGTTATAGAGGTCTTTAAAGCTTTTCAATGATCAAAAAGAAAGGGACTACGATAAGCTCGTGAACAATAATTAAATCACTACCATAAAATTAATAGTTTTTACTAATTTATAAAATTTTTCGATTATTGCTGTATAGGTTTTGGTGAATAGGTTGTTTTCTATTTTTTCTAATTTATAGTTCTTTCATTTTCTAGTTTGGATAATTTTTTATAGTGAAACCTTCTACAAGGATATTACTTTGAATGAAGATGACATATGTATGGAAATTTTAGAAGGTATTACTTCTGATGAAGACAATGAAATGATTGTAGAATATTACCTCTGAGGAAGAAAAAACACCTGGTAATAATAAAAATAATATTTTGGAAGAGGAAGAAGAAGGAACTATGTTAGATTATGATGATGAAGATATTCAATACAAAGGTTGTACACCTCACAGTTCCACTGAAGAAGAAATTTAAGAATCAGTTCAAATTGGTTGTGGTGGTAGTGGGGGTGTAACCGATTCATCTTTTCTTGCAGATGGTTTTTTTGAATTAGGTCAACCCAGTACAGTAAATATTAGGCGTTTTAAAACCCAAGGTTGCGAGTACTCTTTGAACTTTCGTAATTCTGAATGTATGGATGATTTAAATGCTCAACTTGCACCAACATTTCAACATATAGTAGAGCAAATTTCTCAGAATGTCGATGATAATGCACTTATGGTGTTTTCCTCTGACCATCCAGATTTGATAAAAGGTTGCGTTTTGATACCTTTTAGACCAAAACATGCTTTAACTAGAGATTTGATTGTGAACACTCTTAATGCTGTTCTTCAATCAAATGAACAAATACAAATTGATAGCCGTCAAGTTACAATTCATATGATGGATGTAACACCACCTGCGGGTAGCGGTAAGCTAATTGAAATTACTTATGTAACATTTTTTAAAAACTCTTTATTATTTTAATTATTTTTTAATTTACGGTATTCACAATGCTCATGAATGTTTAAGACATCATGATTTCCTGAAAGATAAACGCTGTATTATTCAAATCAACAACACTGTTGATCTATGTTTTGCTAGAGCTCTAGTTGTTGCTAGAGCTTATGTTCATAAAAAAGATAGGAATGCTGTGTGGGAAAATATTCGAAAGTCTGACAAGACACATGTGCTGCAAACAAAGGTTGCTAAAGAACTGATGACCCTGGCAGGATTAGCCAATCATCAAGGGACTTGCCCTTTTCATCGATGGGAAAAGCTGCAAGCTGTTTTATTACTGGACTATCAGATCAAAATTTTTAGGAAAGAATGGTTTAAAGATTTAATATTTAGAGCTTAGAGTTTTTATTTTTCTGTTATTGTGTATGCATTTAGAGTTTTAAGGACCTGAAACTATGCATGTTTTGAATATTTATCACCATGATAACCATTACTCGGTCATTACAAAGATGCCTGGTTTTTTTGACAGCAGCTACTTTTGCCCTCATTGTGATCTAGCCTAGAATAACAAAGTGGAACACAGATGCAGAAATGTTTGCCCTTTGTGTTACAATGCACCCCCATGTAATCAGTTTAATGCTCAAAAAAGCAAAGATTGTCAGCAATATTTTAAAAAGGATGAGTGTTTTGCTTGACACAAGTTTGTTTCTACTCAAAGAGGTCAATCGAAACATCAAAAAATGGGGGTATCTATTTGTGACCATTCCAAAGTGTGCGAGCAATGTGATATACTGGTTCCGCGAGCACATTCTAAACCACATAATTGCCGTTATTTTGAATGCAAAACATGCAATAAGAGTGTACCAAGAAAAGGTATTAGATACAGTATAATTATTTTATTTTAAAATTTTTAAGTTTCAGGACATTTATGTTTTATGCAACCTGTTGGTAGTGAGCAAATTGAAGAGAAAGAAGATGTATTTGAAACAAATGATGATGATGAGTGTCTAGTTGATAATGAAACAGGAATTACCGATAAGTGCCCCATTAATCAAAAATTTGTTTTTTAGGATTTTGAGACTACACAGGAAAAAATTCTATGACAAACAGAATTAGGGGATCTATTTGAACATGAGCCAAATTTATGCATTGTCCATACTGTGTGCGATCAGTGTCGTCAAAGCAAAGGAAGCTTTTGTTGCGATACCTGTGGTCAACATGAGGGTGTATTCAAAAGCTCTACATGTCTAAATGATTTCTGTGAATACCTTCTTGGAAAAGGCATAAAAAACATTACAGCAATAGAACATAATTCTCGAGGATTCGATGGACAATTTATGATGCAGTTTTTGTATTTTAAAGGTCATCATAAACTACATATCATTAATAAGGGTGAATTAGTAAATTGTTTTATAGTTTTTTCATTTTAGTCCATTTAATTATTTTTCAGGTTTAGAGTTGATGTGTATCAAGGTAGGATCAATAAAGATTATTGATTCTCTGAACTTTCTTGTGATGCCTTTGGCAGCTCTACCGAAAATATTTGGAATAAGTGATATATGTAAAGGATATTTCCCGCATTTTGTTAATAGAAAGGAGAATTACAGATTTATTGGAACATATCGTTCAACGGGTATGTATGGTTACAATGCCATGAAGCCTGCAGCTCGTGCCATATTTCTGGATTGGTATAATGGAAAGCTTCAAGCAGTAAGTTTGCAAAAGTATAAAGTTTTTGCATTCAAATAGGGCGCATATAAAAATGGAGCACTTGAAAATCAGCGCAATTGGCTAGGATGCAAATGGGAAAGTGCAATTGACATTGGTGCATTTGGCTGCAAACGTATGATGTGTATATGTACATCATCTGTTCCCTGATACCCTTCATTCCTAGCATGCATGTTTCAGTGGCAGATTATAGGTAATTTTGTGTTTGATGCTTAATTTTTTTGGGATGAGGTAAGACATCCATTGTCAAAGAGGGACAGAAGCAAAGTTTACTGTAGGCTTTATTTGGTTTTTAAGGTGGTATGTTAATTTTAAAAATCTGAAGATTTTGTCAGTCAAAAAAATTTTGATAGAAGTGGCTTGTCAATTCAAATTTGAATATAAATGCCAGAAAAGCAGACTGTTGCATGATCTGAAACTAAGAGCCCAATTAGTAGTAAGCCTATACAAAGTCTTCAATGATATGTATTTCAGTCTATTAATTTTGTCATTTTTTTAGGACATAAAATACATCTCCAATTAATTTTTCGACAATGATATGACACAGCAACCCTGAAAAAGCAGCAAAGTCACTAAAAAAGGTTACTCGAGTGTACTGATGTAATAATTAGCTTAATGGGCACTTGGATGTAGAGTTTGTCCAGAAATTGAATATGGCTGACATAGATTTAGATAAAAGTGAGATTTAAAAAAAAGATATGTTTTCAGAAGGTTGGAAGCATTATGAGACAAAAAATATAGTGAGTTACTACAGTTAGTGATGAACAAGCTAAATCAATACTTGATTAGAGTCAATTTTTGCTCAGAAATCAAATGATGACTGATAAGAAATCATAACTACTGACAAAATGGAATTTGAACCTACGAATACATAGAAGGAAACATTTTCAAAAGTATGCACTTGCTGGTTTTTTGGTATATTATCTTTGACATTATAGCTTTGCTCTGTGGAAGCATTAACATGTAGAAAAATCAAACAAAAGCCTGGAAAATGAAACTAGCAAAAGAATTAGTGGTGAAAAAGTTTTTAGGACTAACAATCAAATGCTTAATTTTGTACTCTACTTTAGGAGGTGATAAACTGAGCTTAATGGGCACTGAGTAGAGTTAATTTTGGCTCAGGAATTGAATGAAAGAGGCCACAAAATTATAACCACGTAAAATCAAAAGTGAAAAGTGATTCAGCAGAAGAATTGGTGGTGAAAATGTTTTATGTCTAACAATTAGAGGCTCAATTTTCTGTTACATTTTAGCAGGTCGATAAAATGCTGAAGTTAGGTGCCATGTGATGGTAGATATCCCAGAACAACTGTGAAAATAGGAAGTTTTCCAATTTAACATTTTTTCTCTACCTTTTTATTATTTCAGAAAAACAAACAGGCCCTGAAAGAAAAATTCAAGCATCAGGGGCAAAGAACAATTGATTTGAAGAAGTCCAGACAACATTCAAGTTTTACTGCAGGTTTTTAATTCATATTTCTAGAAAGATTTACATCTACCTCACTAATTGGTGTCATCTACAAATGCTTAATTTTCGAAGAACATCAATAGCTTTAAAGTGGAGGCCTTAGTAGACATTGCCTACTGTAGTCAAAATCGGACCTCCAAGGTTGTCACTATAATTAATGAGGGGTGAACCTCTATAAAACATATCATTTTTTTCCCAACAGTCATGGAGAATCATGTATAATAATATAATAATAACATAGTCCAAGAAAATTTGCAATAAGCCTTTTGTGAATTTCCATTTTATGGAAATTCTTGGATAACTTCTGTCGTGACACTTTTTTCCGAAGAATATGCAAATTAGGCCTGTGGGATCATGAGTTAGCTCAAATCTGATGCAGATTTCAATTCTGCAAATTTTTATGCATATTATATCGAAAAAGTCGACATGAGTGACCATTTCTAAAAAAAATGATGAGAAAAATTTCAAGTTACAGATCAGGTAGGTCTCAAAACTAACAATTCCTGTAGTGACCTGATTTCTGAGCTGAAAAAAATCGTGATTCTTCAACATACAGTAGGAACAAATTAATTAGCTGAGATGTGATGCACAATTTGATGTGGAATCCAAAAAGTTTGTTTCAAAGCTCTACGACTAATATTGTGAATGTTATGACCGATTCTGTGATCATTTTCGACGAAGATGGCACCATTCACAACCAAAATTGGCCAGCATTCACGACCAGATTGGGCAGCATTCACGACAATGTAAAATTGACTCATAGTGCATGCAACTATTTGACACTTGGTATCTTTGGTTTGAAAAACTGCTGATTCTGTATTTTTCACCATGCGTCAGATCTGATGCTGACGCTTAGTGATGTCATAAGCATGCATTCTGACACATAGTTCAAAAGTCACGTGACGCTTACTGTAGGCCATGTACTGTTGTTTAGTGATCTGACGCTTAGTGAAAAAAAACAACTCGCATTTCTGACACAGTGATTTTTATAACACGCAAATCTGATGTTTAGTAAAATAAATGCAGTACTGTTAGTTTTTTCCCTTTTCTGAAGCAACCATCGATATTGCAATGACCCCAAAGGCCATGTATATGGTGTAAAATTTAACGGGGAATTCGAATCTGTTTTTAGTTTTGCGATATCTCCAATATTTGCACCGTAATCACCGCCTGATTTTCGATTTCCGCCTTTTTCGTTGAAAGTACTCTTTTTTGGTTGTTAATAAAATCTGAACGATCAGCAATCGGAGCATCAAAATTTAGTATAATGTGGAAAAATGAATGGCGCACAACCTGTCAAAATTTCATGAGGATAGGTGCAACAGAATTTGAGCTACGGGCTTTTGAGTACAGAAAAACCGGTGGACACACAATTTTTGAGCTGAATATGCAAATTTCTTTTTTAAACTATGAAAAATATTGCAGTGACCCTAAAGGTCAAGTGCATGATCCAAAATTTAAGGAGGATATCGAATCTGGTTTTATTTTTGTCGTATCTCTGACAGTTTTTGTTTAATTAAGGCCCGATTCTTGTTTTTTTCTGTTTTTTTTGATAATAATCTTTCCGAGCTACCAAATCGACCAAAAGTGAATAGATCATGATAAAACTTATGGAAAATTGTAGAAAATGAAATGACCAGTTTTTTGATATAAATAACTTTTTTTCTAGCTAAATTTTAAGGTATATTTTGACAAGAAGTAAATTTAGTGTGTGTGTTTTTGGCAGGAAGTAAAATTAGTGTGTGTGTGTGTGTGGAAGCAGAGCCTGGGAAAATCAGAAATTTGAGTATGGGAACATATCTTTAGCTCCACCCACTTTCAAAAAAAACAGAATGTTATTCTTTTACAATCAAGATCATAAATTTGAGCCTCCCTACCTTCCTTTAGCCCCACCCACTTTCAAAAAAAGCAGAATATTTTTTTTTTCACCATAATTATTCTATTTTTTTCCTTCCTGTTTGATCCATTCACTTTACTCTCTTGTTTTAGAGCATGTTTTGATATTTTGATTTATTATAATCAACTAATTTCCATATTTTTCCAGATGCCAAAGAAGAAAAACAAAGAATGTTTGAAGAAGGTAGACAAAGGCTTGAGTGGTAAGTTTCTTATTTGAGTGGTAAGTTTCCTATCCTTGGTCCCTTCTATGAAAATATGAGACACTGATCAAAAGTCATGTCATATAGAGCCCATGGTATATTTTCATTCCTGGGTTGATTTAATTTGATTCTAATTGATCCTCTTTATGTTCCCCCATGTTATCATGGTTTCTAGTACAGAAAACATTGCTGTTTTTAATGGAACTTCTTCCACCAAAATTGGATATAAATTTTCTTTGACATGTGCCTCTCAAACTTGATGTTTTTGAATTTTTGATTTTTCCCAGACCAGTGCTCTGGTCATCTAGTGTCCAACTTCTCCCATGATCTGGAAAAAATCGTCGTACTTTACATTTATTCATGTGATTTGTTATGTGAGACTATCACTGGTCTCTTTGAGTGTAAATTTTTGATGTCCGACTGATCAAAAGTCATACCATATAGAGCACATAGTATTTTTATGTCCTTGGGTTTAATAAACGCTGTCCTGATCAGTCTTCTGGAGGTACCCCCATGCAAAGACAGTTTCTAGTATAGAAAATTCCGCTCTTTCTAATGGCACCTTTTTCACCAAAATTGAATGTAAACTAAACAAAATGAAATGAAAGGAAAACAGAAGCATCCACCATCAGATGAGTAAGTTGTATTTTCCTTCTTTTGGGATTTTTAGTTCAATTATCTTCAGCGAAAGTCGTGACCCAACATTCTTTGCCAGGCCCAAGGAATTACCCATGAGGTCTGTTCACCCTAAAAATTTTCCCATGCTGAAAAACAATGAACAGGCTCATCCGGGACAGTCATTTAGTAAATTTCCGGAAAAACTGATTTTTGGTTCAAAAATGGGTGATAAAAAAATGTGAACAATCAGTGCCAGCTTTCTGTCCTTGCCCCCCTCCCTTTGTGGGATGCTCATGAACAGAATAGATCCCCACTTCACCCCCTTGTATGCACACAAGCCGGAGGCATATGAACTATACAAAAACGAGATGCAACACCTCAAAGGGGAAGGTTGCAAGATCCAGAAACAAGAAATTTTAAAGCCCTCCAAATCTGACCTGGACATCGATGGTCGGCCTAGAGATGTAAATAAAGCCATGCAGAAAGGGGGACTATATAAAAAGTGTCAAGAGTGCTCACTTCTGAACACTAATCAAAAAGAGGAGATCGAGGAATTAGAAATGGTTCATGAACAAACAACTTCAAAACAATATGGTAATATTATGTCAAATGTCATCAAGTTTCGTTGCTCAAAAAAAAAATTTTTTGAAGATCGATGACATCACTTTTGGTTTGAAACTCAGAGTTGATCATAGGTAAAGGTTGTTTAACTATCTGTTGAATTTCAGGCTTATGAAACAATGATAAAACTTTCATCTTATCCATTTTACATACATCCAAAAGCCACACCCTCGCATCACAATATTGCATAGCAATTTGTCTCTTTCTACACTTTGTTCAATGGCAAATTCTAGTCGAAAAATCAGGGGGCAGGCCCTTTAAACTATCCGCAGTATATTGGATGATCTACTGTCATATTGGTACAGTCGACAGTGATCGATAGGTGCAGGAATGGATGTGTAGGGCACAATACAACTACAATGCTGCAATAAAAATTACACATTACAAAACACTGCATAAGGTCATGACTCATAACAAATTATGATGAGAAGGAAACAAAATCACTGGTTGTGATGCCATTTATCTTTGCTGATATAAAAAATGAAATCTGTTGCAGTATATCAAAATTGTTGATAAAGTTGGTAAAAATCTGGAAATTTTGGAATCATGAGGATTGTGAAATTTTATTGTGCAGCATTGTAGTGACCACCTTTACTTTGGCACACTGGAATTATGATTTGTAGGGATTGTGTCAAAAAACCATTGCTTCCACCGGCATCATATGGTGATTGTTTGAGGTTCTGTCCTAGTGATCAAATGTTACAAAAGTTTAAATCAATTTGCAAAAAGAAATGTGGCTTCTGCCAAGCCGATTATGTGTTAGTGTTGAACTACTCAATAATTCAGCTTGTATTCTCAAATGCCGCTCGACCAGAAATGATTCACAAGTCGAGGCTAGCCAATGCATCTTTCGTGAGAAAGAGTTTAATTTAGTAAAGGTGCCCAATTCAAAAAATCATCAAATAAATGCAATCCTTTTGCGACCCAAGGACTTTCAAATTTCTCAAAGTCTGCAGAATAGGAAAAAATTTTTAAATTCTAAAAGTCTCCGAAAAAAAACAGTCTGCGAAACTTTGACCTCGAAGAAGGCTGTAGCTTTTGAATTCAGTGATGTGGATTTTACATTTTTCGATTCTTGATTGTGAGAAAATTAAATTTGGATTTCCGCAATTCCTTTTTCTGCCCAATGGCATTACACACAAATTTTGAGCCGAAAATCACAGATTTTTTTATTGCTGAAAAATTAGTCAAACTTATGAGGGAACTCATTTCACCAATGGATTCAGGGACCTGGATTTGAATTATTTCTGCTTTTAATAAATCACACTATCAAAATTAGAATTATAGGACTGTCTTTTTCTATTTTTATCAATTTGTCCAGTGATATCCAGCCAAAATAAAAAGCTTGTATGAACATAGATCAACTCACTTGTGGTACTATCAAAATGACATTTTGCCACTATGGGCATGTGCATCTTGTTTTTTGATTTGACCTTCAGCAATCACATCTTCAAATTTGTGCCACACTTTTTTGATAGCCAATGTTACAGATGTCCTGCAAACTGGATGAACACTGGCTAAATCGAAATCAGTTATGTTTTTATAATTATAGGTGTGCACCATATCATCAATCATCTAGTTGTTGGAATTTGGGTTGATGAAAGTGAAGCTGGTATTATCAATACAGCCCTTTTGCTTCGCATATTTTTTTCTGCAGAGTTTGATAAAGGCCCTTTGATAAAGCATATTTGTACATCTGTTGGCATTACTGTCATTGATAAGCCACATTTGGTATCTAGTAATTTAATCAATTTGTATTGAACGTGTCCATTTCCAGTCGAGCAGCCTCACTGGATAGAGCTAGAACCAATGAAATGACTCAGCAAGGAGTGCCGATGTCGGATCCGAACGCAATGATTCAAGTGCAACAACAACAACTACTGTATTTGCCGCCGAATTACCCAGGATTGCCAATAGTAGGAGTTGATTGTTTAAATCCTCTTCTTTTTTCAGGCCAATTATTGCCAAATACGGTGGTACCTCTGCCAGCCCATTTCCAAGTACCACAATTTCGGATTATGCAATTTCAACTGGGGCAAGCACCGTATTACTATCAATTGTTGGTTCCACCAGGCCTCCAAATGCCGCCGCAGACGATAATTCTGCCTATCCGTAATGTACAATGCGAAGAACGAATGGACATCCCGGGACTTTCCACAGTTGTGCAGCTGCCCCAAAGACCTCCGTCGACGGGTAACCCCAATTATATCTCGCCATTAAAAAGAGAAACCGGAATTGGTCAGCCAGGGCGGGACCATAGTGGTAAGAGACAAAAGTAAATTTTCATGTTAAAAGTGACCTCACTCTTCATGAGGTCACCATAAAATTAGTATATCAACATGTAATTTTTTCCTGATATTTTAAAAGTCACTTATTTTTTCTTTTCGAGCATCAGTATTCCAAAATGTAAACTGGTTGTGCCACTATTATCATGCCTTAAAATTGCCTCTTTTTATTAATCTCAGTAATTTGTTTTGTTTATTCTCTCATTTGCATTCTGTTTTATTTGAATCTGTACGAAAATACTTTTATTCCTTTTTTCTATGAATCTGTATAGATTATCATTGAATTCTTGTATTTCCGCAAATTTTGATTATTCTTTTGCCTTTCCGAAAGTGGTCACCAACTAACATCACGCATGCGGTAGGCAGCTTGGTGCTACCATTTCTAAATTTTTTTTCTACCTTTTTTCAAAACACATACTTTTTCATTTCAAAATTTTTTTTGTGGCACACACCATGTTATTGGTTTAAGTTTACATTTTAATAAGGCAGATTCACTTTAACAACAAATACCATTAATATTTTTGGTTCAAAATCTAGACAGCCAAAGGCCCAGAGGATTCGATCTTCGGGCATCCTTTCTCCCTGGAGGCAGATAATACCAAAGGCGTTTGGGGGGGGCCAGTGTCCAGCCAAGGGGCCAGTGGAGTAGCGGCGGCGGAAAAATAGAAAGTCTTGCGGGCTCACCACTCACCGAAGAACCCCCCCTCCGGAGAGGACGGAGACGAAGGCCAAAATCGAGGATGGAGGCGCCGCCGATTCTATATACATCGACGGCAGGGGTGAGCAGCCCATAACCAAAACAGGGCACTGCGGGGGTTGCGGCCGATCAAATCGTTTTTATTTTTATTCATCGAACTTTGGCCGGAGTGCTGCGAACGCTTTTTGTTGAAACTTTTTATCTTTTTTATTCTGGGCAGCCAGCCCACTGGGCGTATTTTATTGACAAACATTTGTCGCCTAGGGGTAGCATCCGGTGCCATCGGCCCCATAATTTTAGCAACACCATTCGAAACAGACAATTTTATTTTTTGTATTATTGCCTCAACGGCGCATAGCATCGTTTTGGAACGAGTGGAGTCGACGGCTTTGTTGATCTGGGGCCCTTGGGGGACCTCCTGACTTTTCCCTTCGCTGGCGGGAAAAGACTTGCCTTTGGGGGGGAGGGATGTCAGAGGGTCAATTCCTCTGACCTTTGGTCCTCTAATTACCTCATTTTGATTCTCTTAAGTCCCTTTGTTGTTAAAGTGTTTCCATTTATCATTAGGTAAACAAACCGATAAAACAGTTTGTGTCACACATATTTTTGGCCCAAAACAAATGAATGGTCAGCGCAAAAGTTTTGCATACAACATGCAACTTGATGTTAGGCACGCCGCCGTGCAGATTTTTCATGATTGTCATTTTTATTATTTTTGGAGAAACGTCTCCTTTTTTTGTACGCTCTTGTTGTCCTATCCTGAGGATCGGACATTTTGTTTGGATATTCGCGGTGACTCAGAAAGGAGCGTGGTCAATCTCGCTGCTTATGTTTATTTTGTATTATTGTTTCATGTCGCGAGTTAGCTTTGAGAGCCTACGCGGCCTGAGGATTTACGACGCTCAATTTTAATCAAGACACTTAGTGAGTTGTTGTTTTGGAGACAGGTAGATTTGTCTCGTCTTTTGAGAAGTTTCAGCTTAGGCCCCCGGTGTAGATATCCTGAAGTCCCTGTGGATCTGTGCACAGGGACGAAGAAAACGATTTGCAAGACAGGGAGAAGTCAGGCGGCTGTGTTCACATGTTTGACAATTTGCATATTCATTCTTGGTTTACCCTCACTGTTGTATTTCTTTGCACTTTCCGTTTTGCTCAAAATAAATATCTTCGTACATCAAGTCTCAGCTAGGTGCAGTAGGATCGTAGTTAGTACCCCGTTAGCGTCAGGGGCCCTACCAGATTGGATCTCCCAAGAACTGCAGCTAGGTAGCCGGGGGCATACGAGCACCCAATATGACAAGTACAAAAAATGATTCAGAAGATCATCTTATCCAATACTAACTCAACTTCTGTCTCTCTTATGAACAAACTGAGAAAGATCCAACATTGCTACTTGAGGCAAACCTAATTAGAGAAACATTGGAAAACAATTCAGTCTGCATGTACACTAATTTTTTTCTGTTAATTTAAGGGATGATGTGATTAAGAACCCTCACTTTCCTCTGAAGAGCTATTGCGATTGTTTGGCATTCATTCACTCCTGTTAAATTCAAGAAAAGTTTTTGGACATCTATCATACCTGATGCTGATTGTTAAGAATGACTATAAGTCTATTTTACATAATAACTCAGGTTTTGTTTTGAACCCAAGCCAGGTCCCAAGGGGTGTATAAATCACAACTCAAATATGTCAAATTGACCAATAATAAATGCTCCATCTACACAATGATTAAAATTCCAAATGAAAAATCATAAAGATGCATGTGCTAATGGAAGCAGGTGCCACTTACTATTGAGCATATCAACATCACCAGGCAAGGTTAGTTAAGCAAACTCACATTCTAGACAAGTCTGGAAAGTATTTCATATCACTTTCAATAAAAAGCCCTTGAGGACACATATTTCCAGTTGAGCTCATGTGGTCATGATGAGTTGTCTCAGAAAAAATGATGTTTTTTAAATTTGCTGAGGATTTATAATCATTATAGAAGTGTAATGGCTTCCCTGAGCTCAATTTCAATGACATTATCTGATCGAGCTTACCTGCTTCACAGCAAAAATTTTCAGAGAAAATTGACAATTTGGAATCAAGGAAATATAAAACAGACCAAAACATAAGGTGACACAAGTTCAACAAGTTTGTCTCGTTATGATCATTGAGTCCTCCATGCAATAGAGTAATCTTGTTTTAGAATCCTGTTTGCACTCAGACTTAGGAATTTGAAAAACTATGGAGCCAGCATCTAAAAATTGTAGAAGATGGCAAAAAGCTATTAATAGATATTTCAGACCAAAAAAAGACCTGTTTGTTGATGACCCTTAAAATGGTACCATAAACTTAAAGATACTTAAAATGGACAATAATAATCACTGCAAAAAACCAAACAGTATGGAGTTGTTAGATCTCTGAAAAGAATAAAATCAAGCATGAAAGCAACTTCTTAGAGAAAATAAAGAAATGGCAGATGATCAATGTTATCAAAGAATTGTTGGATCATCTGAGCATTCCATTGAAGAAGGGCAAAGCTCTTTGGACCCGTGAACAGGTCATCAAGGTAATTTCCTATTGGAATAAGACACAGTCCTCTACTAATCAGCTGAAACCAGCTGTCAAATTGTGCTAATACAGAAGGGGGTTCTGAGAAGCTAGCATTTGGCTGTGACAAAGTTGATTTGTTGACACCAGTAATTTATTAATCCTTATAATGAGAGAACTGCATTTTTTGTATGTTATAGACTGATGTATTGGCAGGCATAAAAAGGGATAAGAAAGCTTTTTGGAAACTCCATCAAATAATTTTTTCCATCAACTGCAGCTGTCTTGCAAAAATCCAAACAATTACTGACCTTAGGTTCCCATCCCTGGACTTTGTCACAAGTGAAATGATGGAGGGCTGAGTCCTGGAGAGTGTGAAGAAGAGTGCAGCTTTCTTAATGATACAACTCTGCAATCTAAAAGTAAGGGCAATCAGGTACCTGATGACTGATGCTACAGCCAGAAGTTTGGCCAAAAAAGTTGAGGAAATGGATGAGGAAAACGAAAACCCTGCAAATTTTAAAATGATTATTTTTAAATCAAAGGCTTGAATGAATCAGGTATTGAGAAATTGGAGCAATCTGAACACCAAAGTAATCACCACCATAAACAACTTTCAAAGTTTGAAACAAAGGTGAAGGAAAAGAATTAGTGGAAGAGGGAAAAAGTTACCCTTCCCAGATTGAACAACCTGGTAGATCATAATTCATGAATAAATTTCCTATGTTACATAGTATTTTGTTTTATGATTAGATGCTACCAACAATCATCAGCCTGATGGGGAGCAGGCCAACAAAAGCCAAAAATACACATTATGCCTTTGTGTCCCCTTTGTGGGAGATGGATAACAAAAACAATCATAGATAATTCATTGTCAAATAAATATTTTGCTGGAGCTAGTTTTTTAATCAACTGCGGAGTTTGTTTGCCCTATACATTCAATTATAATAGTTTAAAAGCTTATTCTCTAAAATGTTTGTTTTATAGATTGCTCAAAATGCCAAGTGGTGCAAAACAAGTCAAAGCTGTGTGTTCAACCATCCATGCTAACAATATGGTAAGAAAAATGTTTTCAGCCAGTAACTCCAACAATGACTAACATTCCAGATATCCCACAAAGTCTCTATGGCTGTTGGGCTCACTTATGGCCATTTATAAGATACAAAAACTATCAGATCAGCTAATAACAATCTGATAGAGACATATTCAATTTGTCGACAACAGATCACAATGCCCATTGCTCTGTTAGAATTTGGGAGGGTCTGGGACTCAGAGTAGAGATTTTGTTTCTACACTATTTATGCATGATGGCTTCAATTTCTGTTTGTATCATTTAAGGACAATACTGTGGACAAATTGTCGACAGCAATGATGAAAATGTAATCTAATATCAAATATTTTGAATCACATCAACTTGGAGTATTATGACATTTCAGGAATATGAATTGACAGTTAATTTTGATTAAGACTTATTATTCAGACAATTCTGTAATAAATAATTTTTGAGCATTGATTTTCTTGATTTGGATATGTTTACAATGCCATGTAGGACAGGTTTTGCATCACTATGAAGCAATATTCTAAACACAATCTTTCACTTTTCAGCACAATGATGACCAAAACTGAAATAAAGCTTACATGAAACAATAGTTCTGAAATTGACTTTTTCGGCTATTGGATTTCATGGTATACAATGCATATCAGATTCTATTTTTTCTCCTCACAGTGATCTATGGCCACATGTTTTAAGTGATGAGGACCCAGCTTTTTATCAGAGGGATTTAGAGCAGCATCCACTGACTTTTGAAGTAGACATCAATGAACCCATAGTTTCTGCCTCGAAAATCCTGTGCAAATGCATAACTGACTGAAATGATCTTCAAGCATGGAATTAAGCTGACAGGTATAGTGTTTGATTTTTCCATTCTGATTTTATAAAAATTTTGCAGATATTAATCAACTGTGAAGAAGATGCAATTATAAATTCATTTGGTAGATGGTTGGTTATTCATTTGGGTTTTACTGAATAAACATTGAAATTTTCGAAGTAATAGTCAGAAGCATATGGTTTCAGACACTGTATGCTTATAATCAACTTGATGATGTGTTCTTGCTAAATCAGTGTGCATTTATATTGCACATTAGAGTCACCTATCAGACCTGAAACTATAAATGCTATCAGATGCAAATAACAATTGTTTTCACATCTTCTCTATGTTTTCTCATGTGTCTGATACTTTCCCCATATGACTGAATTATTTCTCACATGTCTGTTTAAATTCCCATGTGGCTAAGATTATCCCATGTGTCTGACTTGTCCCCTATGTGCCCAGCAGTTCTGCTTGATCAATTTCACTGTTATTTAAACACAATGCATTTTCATGCATTTATTCTGCCAAGGATTTAGAGCCAAACTCTGTCATAAAGCATAGATACTACCCTTTCAGTCTAAAAATCATCAAAAAATTCTGAAATAAACTCCTGGCACTATGAGAAAATTTCTAGCATATAGGTAAAGATTTGCCACTATACAGCCCAACTTCTGGCACTATTCTATGTCAGTTCCAACATCTGATACATCAGCTAAACTCCTGGCACTATATTCTGCCACATCTGAACTCCAGGCAGCAGCTTTCTAAACTCACTTGTAGCATTGTATTTTCTGGTATCTCAAAGTTTTGCTATTTTGTCCAAAAAAAATTTTAAAAAACCCCATGGTTCTAGCACTTACTGTTTTGGCACTGGAAGGTGACATGAATTTTGGAGGCCAAATATATTATAGGTTGATGATGATATGCAATGTTTGATATTCTTGAAGTTTTTCAGTGTCTCACTGGAACAAAAATCGACTATTGATTACTGTTTCATTTTTCCAACAAAAGAAAAGAAAAACCCCTTAAATTTTGATTAGAAAAACAAGAGATTTTATGGTTTCATTTGCAATAAGATACACTACAAAATGATGATGAAACCTCGTTTTTTGGTTTTGTTTTTCAGTTTTGCACCACACGATGGAAAATTTTGGTATTTGTTTTTTATTCTTTGTCAAACAAATCAAATTATCCCATAGGGCCTGGACAGAAATAGTATTTTTGATGCTCGTTTTGTTTGTTATTTGGACCATATTGCATGATGGACCACAAAGCATGGTCTCACTGTCACTAAGAGGGGAGTAATGTTGCCATATGTGAGGTGAATCCATCTGCCATCACTATAGGGCTTGAATGCAATCACTGAAAAAAAATTATCTAGGGTATAATCAAGTGCATTTTTGTGTTTTTTGGTAGAAGGGGCTTTTAAACCAGAAGGGATTATTCAATGCATGTGGTCATTTCACACAACATATTATCCAAAGTTTAAACAACTTTATTCCTGCAATTTTCTGAATGGAAAGGTTTTTGGCCTTCCAGGCTATGTCCACACAGTTCAGTTCTTCTTTGAGACTTTTTTATTTTGTTGGAAATTTCTATTAATCATAACTTAAAGAACACTCTCAGGAAAGTATGAAGCCTCTGTGCTTCTGACCAATCCAACATGACTTTTTCAAAGGAAGTTTTTTTCTGGAGTGGAGCAGCACTTTACCAAATGCACCCCCATACATTGTGCTATTCCAACAGTAGAATTACATGTATGTAGAGCTTTGAGAATTTCAAGAGTCAAAGAGGGTGAAATTTGTCAGCATATTACCAGATTGATAAAGAACCAAAATTTTGAACTAAATTTTCAGATAAATTTTTTCCCATATACAAGTTTTCTCAAAATATCTCTTATACATGAGATTCTTTTTCAGATACCTGACCATTGATGAAGATTAATGAATCTTGTTCCCTGCTATTTTGGGGAAAAGAGAAGAAAAAGAACTTAAGTGCCTGATGACAAGAAGAATAATTGTGTTAACTCAGGAATGAATTCCAGTATAAAGTGAGCCAAAAATACTTGTAACTTATCTCAGGAATTAATCCTGGAATAAATTGGCAGAATAAAATCAACCATATGACAGGAATAAGAATATGCTATGTCTGGAATAAAAAATTATCTTTTTATACATCAGTTTTATACCTGCTCAAAGCAGGTATAAATAGAGGAATAAGACATTTTTGTCCCATTTTGCTACAAAAAAATGAGAACACATCGTCTTTTTGTTTTTGTTTGTGTACCATAGAAAAAATTGAAATATTGGAACTGTTGGAGAAATTGATGCAATAAAGAATACTACTGTACCCATAAACACTTCATGAACTAGCAGGAACTCATTGGAAAATTACACTGACCAAGAATTTCTCAATCATTAACTTCCCATTGAATTTGAATTATACTTGATATCTGTGTGATCTCTAACCACTTTGATTAAGAAAATCACTTCTTTTTACTTTTTTTCCATGTGCACAACATCACAATTGGTTTCATGATTTTCTGGGCTTTATTTGAGCAATTACAGAAAAAACCAAAAGAAAATACCTCTACTGGAAACGATTTTGTTATGGCATTGTCAAAAAACTTTTGTGTTAAATTACTCTTGTTGTAATTTTTCCTTGTGATGTCATGCTTGTACTGGATTTTAATGAGCTTTTTTCAAACTTGGAAAACATGCCTAAATTTTTCCCATCCTCTAAGCACACCTGTTCTGGGGTTACTTTGCTTTCTGTCATACATATAACTTCTATTTCATCAGCACAGCTATTCCTGAAATAGCTGTGTAGAGAATAACATTTATAAAACAACTACCCCAGGAATAAGACTTATTCTTGGGATAATCATCTTTCTGTCATATAGCCCTATATCCCACTTGTTGTGCATACCTTACATGCTGGACACTTATGAAAATGTTACACATATCTTACATGTTGGACACTTAAGCATACCTTACATGTTGGACACTTATGTATATCTTACATGCTGGACCCTTATGTATATGTTACACATGTTGGACACTCATGTATATCTTACATGTTGGACACTTATGTATATCTTACAGGCTGGACCCTTATGTATATGTTACACATGTTGGACACTTGTATATGTGAATTACTGTTAGACACTTCTGTATTTGAAACACTGTAGGACACTTGCATATGTAAAACACTGTTGGACACTTAGGTATATGAACACTGTTGGAAACTTGTGTGTACCTTACATGTTGGACACTTGTATACCTTGATTATGTTGGGCACTTATGTATGTGAAACACTGTTGAACAGTTGTGTATATAAATTACTATTGGACACTTGTGTATGTGAAACACTGTAGGACACTTGTGTTTGTGAAACAAATGCCTCACATGTTGGAAATACCTCAAATGCTGGACACTTTTGTATAACACACATATGTTGGACACTTGCTTATACTTTATGCATGTTGGACATGTTAATGTTTGGACATTTGTGTATGTTAAGTATGCAAAGTTTAATCATTTTAAAAATTATTTTTTTTCAAATTCAGATTTAAAAAAAAAATTTAAAAATTAAAAAAATATGGAAAATAAATGGTGAATAATTTTTTTCCAACAGATGAGTACATTTTCTTTCCTTCCCCCTGGAAAACTGCATCGAGATGACTTTGAATCTGTTAACAAGTAAGAAAACATGCACACATTTTACCCAAACTTTATCAATTGAAAATACTAATAGTATTTTATAAACTGAATTCATACGTGTGACAGCATGCAAGATATGAAAATTTAGGTTCAAAAATTGTATGTTTTGGAGTATAATGCTGGAAAACAGGAAATTTTATGGTTATTCAAATTGCTGATTACATGTATGAAGAATTTGAAAAAAACCTCAAACCAAAGTTTTTGGTAACCAATATTTTTTAGGAGAACAGGGTCTATTGATTCTGAATCTGAAATTGATTCCATGGATAAGGAAGTCATACCATCCTATCGAAACCACAAACATGAGGTTGAAGAAAAAATGAATGAACTAAAAAGATTGTACATATGACTTGCTCAATAGAGTACTTTCACCATACATAAACTTTTTAGTGATGATTTTCAGTGACAATTTGATCATTAATAGCAGAGTCACTTCTGATTTTTTCACACGATTAGACATAAAACTTTATGGACTTTCAAATGACCTATTATGGGTCAAAAGTTCACCGGAATTGACTGAGCTGCATGAGATTGAAGCAGAAAATCCAGGGCCTGGTTAACAAAAAGTACAGAAAAAGCAATAACATTGCTACCCAGATCAGAATTTATACTGAACATTAATATTCATTTTTAAAATTATTTTTGTCTTCAGATCAACTTCCAAATGCTGTATGAGACTATTGTCAAACACCTATGACAGTATATTTCTGAGAAATTGGTCTCCAACATCTTAATGGAGAAATTTACCAAAAGCAGGAATAGTGTCAACAAGTCCTGCTTCTTTGGAATTGAGGGCACTGGTGCCTCTGTAGAGTGAAAATATAATCATTTTCAAGATCTTCATATTAGTGTACTTATATTTAGGTTGCCCAATATAGTGCTGGAGTTTGTCGTGGATGGTTCAATGGTGTCACTGGTATTAGGTGGTCAAAAGAAGAAAAGTATGAATGAACAGAATTTATGTATTTTTAGTCAAACTAATTATGTTTTTCTTGCTCTTGTGACACTGAACTGTGAAAAATCAGGGAGGGCAGCAGTGTTTTTTCTGCTGGAGGCAAAAGAAAGTTTTTGGGGCAAAATGAAATTGAGATGGTCATTTGTACATATTCAAACAACTCTTTCCTATTTAGGGAAGAAAATGTTGGGGATAAGGTACCAAAAATATGCATTTCCCTGCATTTTAGAAGTTCATTATTTCAAAATTTTCCTGCACTTCACATGGATTATAACTTTAATAATCATTATTACCAACAGGTTTTTTCATGCAGGTCTGGTGGTTGCAACTCACAGCTTTGTGGTTCACTGTAAAGTTGATAAATTTTGTCACTTTCATAAAAAATGATCATATTCTAGTTGATCCATTCAATTTTTGTCAGTTCCAGGCTTTTTTGATATGAATTTCGTGAGTTTCGGAGAGAAACTATGCTGTTACCTTTTTTTGTAAATGTGGACATTATTCTGACCAAACTTCTTATCTTTAGATCACATGAATCTGCTTTACTTGTGCACTTTAGGGCCCATCAAATTTTTTCTGTTTTTCAACATGTAAGTTTGTATGTATAGGCAACGTATGCTAGCTAGTTTTTGAATATGTAAGGAACACCTGCCCTAACAAATATTTTTGACACTGTAAGTATGAAAGTGTAAACTTTAATGTGAAATCCAGTATATAAAGGCAGAAAAAACGTCAAGAGGATAGGACATGGGCCTAAGTGGCTCTGCTCCTGCCAGCCCTAAGCATAAGTTGAAGAAATCAGTAGATAAAAGACCAATAATAATGACGACCTTGTTCTAAAATATAACAAAAAGTATCAAGCTTAAATATCTTTCTCCAGATGGATTCAGTCGAGTAGGTTTCAAGCAACTGGCGACGCATATCATACCATAATGAGCCATATGTTTCTGTTTCGCTTTGGTAAAAAAAAAGTTGGTAAAAAATCAGGGAGGGCAACAGTTTTTTTTGCTGGAGGCAAAAGAAAAATTCTGGGGCCAAATGAATTAGAGGTGATCATTTGTACATGTTCCAACAAGTCTCCCATTTAGGGAAAAGAATTTTGGGGATAAGGTACAAAAAATATGCATTTCCCTGCATTTTAGAAGTTCATTATCTCAAAATTTTCCTGCACTTCGCACAGGTTATAACTTTAATAATCATTATTATACAATACCTAGCCCAGACATAGCTTTTAAAATGCCTACCTTTACCTATCATTTAATGTATAATAGTTTTAATAATCTCAAATGTATTATATCATGTTGTAAGCGATAATTTTCAATATTTTATCTTGATATTCAATAAAGATTCACAGTTTTCCCTTGAAACAATTTTTGAGGAAGATCGATGTGTTCAGTCTACAAACTTCGAAGCAATAATTCTTTTCTTAACATAAAACTGATTTGGAAGCTTCATTGAAGTAGTTCTTGGGAATTTATCCACTGTCATTCATATCCTTTCAGCCAAGTTCATGACGGTAATAAAATTCTAAGAATTATGACTTTTGAACAGAAAATTTAAATCTAATTCTTGAAATGAATGTTTGGAAAATCGATTTTCCAGCATTGTCATGTCAATACACAAAAATTTTTTGGTGCTTTGTGCTGTAAAGATGATATCTTTCTCGGCCTGTCACTTGTCAGAGGACTTGATCATTTATTTATCATCTAATGCAAATTCATTATGCTTCTGGATAGCTTTCTATAAAATTTGTTCCACTGCTTTTGAGTTAGAATCGAAACTCAAAAATTCAATTTTTTTTTGTTCAATTTTGATAAAATTCTCATAGTTATAAATAAAATTTGAAAATCACATTGATTTGGTTATAAGTATCTGGCTCTGATATGTAGGAATACATGTTTATTATTATTTCCTATTTTTGCTATGTGAAAAATGTACAAATGAAATATTGGCTGCCATTTGTACATGTGCAAATGGATAATGTACAAAAGAACCCTGGAGAGCAGTATTGCTACTGTTTTTGAGGTTAGTCTTTTTGAAAATCTATGGTCTGGCTAAGTTTTTCTGTTTTGTAAGGCAAGCTCCAGAATTCTGGCAACTATGTAAAATTGTGAATTCCTTTTTTGTCGATATGCTTTTTATTTTTTACAGCCAATAAACATTGCTATCAAGAAATTCAAAAAGTTTCCCCAGTTTGAGCATGAAATGTTCATTCAGAAAGTGTATTTAGAGAAGGCTCCTTCTGATTTCTGTCATGCATTTTTCTATTGACATGGTGTCAAAAGTGCTTATCTTTCCTCTATATACAGAGAATGATAATTTGTATACTTTGGACAAACTAGATCTTACTAAGGCTTGTAACTTGAAACATCTGTTGATCAATATTTCAGACTGTGTTTCCAAACTACATGATCATGGTTTGCTACTCAAGGAGTTGAAGGTGGACAACTTTGTGGCCAATTTCAATGGATTGGTTCGACTCATATACTTTGGTCTCGCATATTGCATCAAACGTAATAAATGCAGTTTTCTAAAGGAACGATTTTGTGTAAAAACCGATTTTTTTTGCGTTTTTCAGGCAGAATCTTCTGATTTTTTTCCTACATGATTTGTTGCTGCATTTTTGAAAAGCTCGTCCTCGTCTGTATCAGAATCCCTATCAATTTTTGTGTGGTTCATATTCAACATGGTACAGTACTCTTGACTTTGAAGTATATCAACTTGGAGAATTTTTCCACACTAAAAGATATAACCAAAAAGAGCACATTTCAGAAAAGAAGGCCTAACTTTTGACTGTAGGGACGGATTTGATTTGTTGTTACACCATTGGATAGGCCAATGATTGGTGAGCATATCTGTGTAAGTATCATATGGTTTTCCTGAGATTCACCCATTGTACCTTGCCCTCCAGTGATGATGAATCAACTTTTTTTACCAACTCTTCCTCAACTGTTTATAACATATCAGAAATACAACCAATAGAAAGCGCTGGGGTCCTCCAACAGGGTCATGGGTGTTGTGTGTAATGGCTTCCTATTAGGTTGCATTGATGAAACATATGGAAACATGGATAACTTACCAAAAAAAAGAAATTGTTTCTAGAGAACTATGGGTGAGACAGAAAAATCTTGTTTATTGATCAACAAGTAACCTAAAAATGTCTGCTCAATGTGAGGTGAAAAAACTGATTGGAATACTTTGTGCTGAAATAAAAAATATTTTCTGGTAAATTATGAATGCAAAATAGGTACTGCCTCGAATATAGACTTAAATCAATTCTAAACAACAGTCTGGAATAATCTTGCCTGATATCAAGAAACTCCAGTTTTACTGTAACAAGAAATAATCATATGTTAGATATGGAATACAATACTTTACACCACTATGATTCATAGTCCATTGGTCTTTTGGATTGCACAAGAGTTTGATCAACTAGTTTCTTTTGTTTATTTGTTCAGGTTAGATCCTTTCTCAAACTTCCTGATGCATAGCACCTCCTCTCAAATTTGCATGGGTCGTTATTACACTGAAAAAAACATAGAAAAAAGTCAGAAAGCACAACAAACATTTTTATAGTAATGACATTTCTTGCATTCACAATGTTTTCGATGCAGAGACTTGGAATTCTTGAACTTTAATTAGCGTTCCATTAAGTCTGTTTTTACAGAATGCTTATAAAATAGAAAACACTGAAATAAGCACTGCCTCCAAAAGTTTTGCTGTATTACTAAAAGTAGTGCATTCTTTTACTGAGGAATTTGCCAAAAATTTTATTCTTTAATCGACGCTATGCTTGGTTTTCTGCTACTTTTACAATAATGCTGACAGTGTTCCTGAGAAAAACAGAATTTTCTTTTTGGATTTTCTTGTTTTTCCTTGGGTCCAATGAAATTTGGGGAAACTTAACTGTAACTATTTTCAGACATCATTGTTATGCATGCACTGGCACACAATTGATTCAGTTTTTATAACATACAAACACACAGCAACAGAAAACTTGGGAGGGCTGAAAGAAAATCTGCTGGCCAGCTATAGGAAAAATTCTTCCATACCAGACATGAAAAGTCTCAAAACTAGTGCTCTATTATATAACTCCTAATTTAAACTAAAAAAAGATGTGTCCCTTATGATTGTGTCCCCATTCCCCAAATGTCCCTATTCCTCAAACATCCCAATTACCCGAATACTGAAAATGTTTGAATCTAGGAAACTGCAATCATCAGAGTCAGATACTAAACGGCAGATTGATCAAATAAGATCTGGATTCTGTATAAAGTATACAGTGTGAGCGAAAAAAAGGCAACCAGTACTGACTCTAATAACTTTTGATTGCTGCATTAGAATGCCCTGTTTATCTTTGCTGTAAAGCTCAAGTTTTATGCTTCTAGCATTCATGGTTAGTGTACCAACAGGGATTTAGTAAGTGTAATTTTTCAGAAAGTAAAAATTGTGAAATTAAAGTAGAATGTTTTCCTATTGTGAGAAACGTTTTGCGAAGCTTTTTACACACAATAATACTTCAAAAGTCATCCAGATTTGTAAGTTACACCAAACTTAAAGTCATAAACTTCTTCTTCCAATATGAAGCAAATTTTGTAGTTTTTTGTTGTAAAACATGTTGATTTTGTCAATTTTTAAAAATTTATTTGGAAAAAACAGTTTTTATGCCAGATGTTTTATCTATCGAGACAAGAAACTGAATTAAAAAAGCTTTATCTGTTTGGAAGCTATAAAAGTCAGTACTGGTCGCCTTTTTTTGGCTCACCCTGATTGAGTCTGTTTTTCTTGAAATGCGTCTGAATAATGAAAATGGAAAACAAGTAGTGTTTCACAATATTATGATTTTCTGATAAACAGTAATACCATATGGGACTGAAAATTTGACAGTATACTGACCTGACCTACAACAATTTTTCCAGTGGAAAATTTTGTGGTAAAAGCTCTATGGAAACGATTTTGATGAATCAACATTTTGAAGACTGTTGCTTGAATGACCAATCAAAAAAATTTGATGATCAGAGACATGAAAACCTTCTCAGGACTGAAAAATCAATAGGAGTTCACAATCACTGCACTTTTCTCCCATTCTCTCTGTCCAATATCTTTTTCTTTTTTTCGCCCACCAATCCCTTCATAATTATCTATAAATAGAAAAGGAGAAGGGAGAGCAGAGAGAAGGGTGGCAGGGGAACCTACAAGGAAAAACATCTTATTGATTTCATGCATGGCGAACATCATTTCTATATTAGCCAATCATTCTTTTCCATAAGGGCCTGGCCATGGGGTCATCCAGAGATTGCTGTTTGGCCACACCTTCACCGAAAAAGTATTTTTTAACATTTAGGTCGTCAGGATAAGTAAATCCCAATTTGATTTTTCACTTATGTTGTCTAATTTATCTCTTCTGATCTACAGCAGCTTTCCTATGCTGAATTTCGAGCGGTGTGGCCACAATCATTCCAGCATCAGGCAGATGGAGATCCCCTTCGACATCTGGACAGACATGTATTCCATAGGGTGTCTGTAAGAGTCGCTTGGGAAAAAGTGGGATGTTTTTGGCCTTTCAACCATCAGCTGCCGCATCAAGGCAAGCAGTACAATCCACGAGCCAACTCTGGGTTTTGTAAATATTAAAATGTATTTAAATGAAATGTGTTTAAATGAAATGTATTTAAATGGAATGTATTTAAATGAAATGTATTTAAATGAAATGTATCTAAATGAAATGTATTTAAATGAAATCTATTTAAATGAAATGTATTTAAATGAAATGTATTTAAATGAAATGTTGTAAACATTTTTTGTACATTGTTTGTTTTGTATCTATTCAGTTGATTTTGTATATATTTAGTTATGTTTGCATATAAATATATTGTTAATTTTGTATATTGTTTGCTTTGTACATATTCAGCTGTATTTTTATTTGTATTTTGTATAGTTTCGAAAAATACATGTTGTATAGTTTCTGGTTTCTGGAAAGCAGAATTATGTATGGCAGATAAGTGAAGTGATATTTTCCTGACAAAAGTTATTTTCACCAAAATTCGGAGTTTAGATATGTTTTGGCAGAATTTTTCTGGTGATACAAAAAATCACCATCATTTTTGAATTCAGCAGGGTCAAATTGATGGGGAGAGATGGTTTTTGG
This sequence comes from Romanomermis culicivorax, assembly GCA_963922205.1. Lineage (NCBI taxonomy): Eukaryota > Metazoa > Nematoda > Enoplea > Mermithida > Mermithidae > Romanomermis > Romanomermis culicivorax. Next base: position 143,885 of record CAWUHX010000171.1, on the reverse strand, counting down.
AGTCTTACTAGAAGATAGTTGAAGGGGTTTTGCCCGAAAAATGTATTGTTTTCACTAAAATTCCGAGTTTAGATGAGTTTTTGGCAGAATTGTTTTGTTCATTCGAAAATCTATGGTCATTTTTGAATTCAGCAGGGTAGAATTAATAGAGAAAGAAGGTTTTTGGAAGATATATTAGTGATTGGAGGATAGATAAAATTAACTCATTGAGTCTATGAACCCTTAATTTCAAGTCTTCAACTTTTAGTTGGGTCAGAAACAAAAATTTGTGTTTCATTCACCTTCTCCAAGCAGAGAGGTATGGTGAACTTTATTTTTGAGGACATGACTGACCTCTAGCATTCAGAGATTCAGTTACTCGACTGATCATTTGAGGTACCATGTGATTCTGAACGATCTTTTCAATTTAGTCCTCACTATTTTCAATTATTTTTGATTTTCTAATCATCTTAACATATTGTCGTGGAAATCTGTAATGTTTCTATTCTTCTATAATTATGGAAGTTTTTCTAGGATTTCTGACTTTTTAAAACTTTTATATGAAGAAATCTTTGAACATTTATTTATTGAAAAACTTACTTTATTGAATGTTTTCTTTGTAAATTCTGAAATTTGTGTGATTTGACTTAAATCATTTGTAGTTGATCTGTTAGCTGATTCTTTTTAAAACACCACTGATATCTAGCATTCTTTTTACCACTTCTTCAATTGTTAATTTAATTTATATTGAGTGTCTTTGTGCATGTGTGAAAAACGTTGTTTTCACCATAAGTATTTAATGTTTTGTGCATTTTGTTATATCTGACCACAGTTTTTTTTGGAATCTTTGAAAATTTCCTTGGTATCTATACTTGCATTTTTTGAATGATATATGAAGAAGTAATTCGTTGTAATTCATGTCCACCATGTGTTCATCTTTCTCTTTCTTGTGTAATATGTCTGCAGTCATCGTCATCAATTCCTCCATAGTTGGGACAGAGGCTTCATTGGTTTCTTCTATGACATGTAGTGTGTTGTAGGATCAGAGTATAAGGTTTAGTTCTTTCCATCTGAAACATAATAATACTATTGTTCACTACTGTCAGTATACAATGATAAGTTTCATGAAGTTTCACCATCCGTATATGTTGGCCGCAACCTTGGATGTGTGGTTCCAACAATGGTCGCCAATGTCTACTAAACCCTCCTCAATAGCATCAAACCGTTCCCATATTCTTTGGACCACTGATGTGGGGCTGCAGGGAGGAACAAATAGTGGGCCAAGCAGCTCAAAATTGTTTCGCTCCTGAATTTTGATGAAATCCAAAAACTTACAGAGCTTAACTGACTACATCTAGTGTCATTCAGCCTCTCATTGCTTTTTTTTGTTGCAAAGACTCACCATAGTCGTTTTAATGGCCTCCGATATATTTTTCGAAATTGGTTCCATCAATAAGCTCACAAAGCTGTTTGGGGAACAGTCTATGAGCTTGTTCTGTTTGGCCCATTTTTGTCCAACGTGTTGATAGGCATGGAAAAATCGTTTGTCATCAAAGCTCATCACAATTACATTCAACCCATTTTTGGCATAGGGGAGAACCATCAGATAGAATGTCTGCTGTATCTCGAAATCATATTTGATAACATGTGCAAGCATGGATTTGTAGCAACTCTCAGGATGGAGGCTGTTTAAAAACACAATTTGGGCAATCCTATAATACAGGAGAAAATTATAGTCATGGTGACTGAAAACTTCTGTGTCGTCTACTACTTTGGAAAATTTTTGTTGGACAACTGTTGACCTTACAAAAGCCATGCAGTCCTTGTATGGCTATAAGTTTAGGTCCATTCCTATTACCAAAGTTCTTTTGAACTTAAAAAAAATTGTATACAACACCTTAAACTTTTGGTTTTTCATATAAGAACTGTCGATCCTGGCCCGCTCCCATTTCAGTGGCTCTTTCAAAGTCCGAAATTCTTTGTTGAAGGGCTTAAATGGTGGAAAAAACTTGGGCTTTGAATCCATTTCCCAACTTCTTTTTGTTTCGAAAATAGCACAGAAAGATCGCAAGATATTTCAAATGGCTATGAGCATTTTTGTTGTCAGCTACTGGGATGAGTTTTGACATGTATGTTTCAAGTTGATCTCATAGATCTAAAAAACAGAATATTCAAAAGAATGGAATCTCTCCATTCATAAGTGAAGAAGAATTCTAGTTCCTTGGAAAATACAACATTATAATTTTAAAATATTTGTGTATCGTCTCCAAAATAATGATTAATAAAAGTGACCATAGTACAACTTTCTCTTTTGACATTTTTTACCAAAACTATTTCCTTCCTTTACTTAATTTTTTTTGTTATTCCTGTTTTGTTTTTATTACCACATAAATGAGCATTATCCCAAAAAATGTGATGGGTACTTCATCTACTCGACAATAGAAGGGCAAAATTCAATTATTTGATAGAAAAAGTAGGACAGGCATACTGTTACTCATAAAACATGTGATAAAAAAATTGATCAAAACAAATTTTCTTGTATGCAGGCATGCCACATATTTTTACAGACCAGGCTAAGGCAATGCATTAACAAATCTTTGCCTACATACAGAAAGCAAAGAAATCCCCAGGCAGAGCAGATGTTCTCATTCTCGATTTCTTCCTGGGCATTAAGTAAACCAATTTCTGCCCCACAGAGGATTGGTGGACAAAAAATTAATCAAAATCAAAAAAAAAGAGATCAAGACTTTTTTCCAGGCAGACACACAACACATTTCTATACCCAACACAAAAACAATGCAGTAAAGTAATCTTTACCCACAAATCCAGGAAATTTCCCTTTACAAAAACAGAATATCAAACCAGATAAAAAGCCTGACTGAAGTTAACCACACAAAGGCATTTCTTTTCAACATAATTTCAAATTCAACACAGTCTAAAGTTATGAATAAATTAAACACAAAATTTTATCCAGTTTTATAAAGAGAGAAATACTGAGGACATAAGCAATGGAACAGACAACTAATTTATAATGCATGAAAAACTCAATTCCTCCTCTATAAAACCAGACAGAGTGGATTTGTGGGTAAAGATTACTTTACTGCATTGTTTTTGTGTGGGGTATAGAAATGTGTTGTGTGCCTGCCTGGAAAAAAGTTCTGATCAATTTTTTTTTGATTTTGATTAATTTTTAGTCCACCAAGCCTCTGTGGGGCAGAAATTGGTTTACTTAATGCCCAGGAAGATATCGAGAATGAGAACATCTGCTCTGCCTGGGGATTTCTTTGCTTTCTGTATGTAGGCAAAGATTTGTTAATGCATTGCCTCAGCCTGGTCTGTAAAAATATGTGGCATGCCTACATTGAAGAAAATTTGTTTTGATCAATTTTTTCACCACATGTTTTATGAGTAACAGTATGCCTGTCCTACTTTTTCCATCAAATAGTTGAATTTTGCCCTTCTATTGTCCAGTAGATGATGAACCCATCACATTTTTTGGGATAATGCTCATTTATGTGGTAATAAAAACAAAACAGGAATAACAAAAAAATTAAGTAAAGGAAGACAATAGTTTTGGTAAAAAATGTCAAAAGAAAAAGTTGTACTATGGTCACTTTTATTAATTATTATTTTAGAGAAGATACACACATATTTTAAAATTATAATGTTGTATTTTCCAGGAACTAGATTTCTTCTTCACTTATGAATGGTTTTGCTTCTGTGATTTGGTACTTTAAAATTGTCTTGAATGCACAATAGTTTACTGGTAGCCTATTTAATCAACTTTAGTGTATACACCATTTGGTAATAAGATGATTTTCATTATTTCCCTGTTGATCTCACTTGTTTCTCTTCTAGCTATTCCCAGTATTATTTTGCATCGAGTTGAGCTGTTCATCATTGACTCGAGTTGACAAGGTCATCTTTCAGAGCTTCCCAGAAGTATTGAGTAGTGGGATATTTGAGAAGGCAATGATAAAGATCATATATTTCTTTATTGCAGCAATAACACTCACAACTTCTCTGAATTTGGTATTTCATCAGTAATTTTTTTGAATTTTGAATATTGTGCATACATTCAGATTTATTGTAGTCTAATTTTTCTCGCCATTTTAGTTCACCTTTTGGTTTTTTTCAATTCACTCATATAGTCATCGGCTAAGAAAAATTATCCAACTTTTGTTAATATTGTGAAAAACCTTGTCAGGTTCATGAAGAAGCCTGTAAAATAGAAGATGTAAAATGTGATAAACAACACTGACTATTTCATCTTCAGTAGCTGCTGATAGCTGATAGCTGCTGAAGGTGGAATGGTTGGTGACCATTTATTCTCTTCTCATTTTTCCACTCATTGACTATTTATTCTTATGGTATACTTCAGCTGGGACAGTATTGAAGAGTGAACAAAAGTGGATGTCAAATGCTAATTTTAATCATATAAGGAATAAAACTGTGCTTGCTAAATAATATTCTTTTTCAATTGAACATTTTTCATCAATGATCAGTTCCAAAGGGGACCCATTTTATTGTACTATGCCTTATCCATAGAGTATTTTCGCATATGTATGTAGTATCTATATATTTTTGAATCATATCCATTCAGTTTATTAAGCTCAGAGAACAAGTGCAAGACTACACATTGAAGTGTGCAATTCCTCACTTGTTTGAGTCTCGCTCATACACAGTAGTTCCTGTACCCTCACAGAGTCAGTGAGGCTGCTGGCAGCCATCCATCTGATAGTTACCATCCCTGATACTTGGAAGTAGCAAACCCAGAGTGAAAAGTACAATACAAAGTGGAAAAAGGCTGGATAGCCTTGAACATTTTGCTTCACCGTATCCAGGGTGAACAGTGATGTTTTGTGTTCCATCATTTTCCAACAATAACAGAAAAATAAAAACTACGAAGGAGTACCTACCTGCTCCTTCTATCACACCTATGTTGAGATGTCTTCAGTCATTCCATGGCCCGTACTTTGTCAATACTCCACATCCCGCCTGATCTCCATCCCCAGCTGTTGACAACACCATGGATCATTTTTTGCTGCACTTATGCATGGCTCTTGAGTAAACCTTTCCAACATGGCCTTGATCTTGACATCTATCAAGGCCTGAAGTGGGTCATCCACCACCTGCTCACAGGTGAGCCCGGGGTTGCGGAGCTTCGTCAATGGCTAGCTCCTTTCAGCCCTTTGCAGTTCCCGCCTAGAACAAATACCTTTTCACAACCCCATTCTAACACTGACATAATGCTTCTGCTTTCACTTGCACTATTTCTTGTTCTATTTGACCTAAGCCATTGGACCGATTGATGGTTCCCATGGAAAAGATTTCTGTGAACTGCCAGTGGGACATTGTCCCCCTCATTCCACCTGCCGGCCTCATAGCCCTATAGTCATTTTTTCACCTAAAGGAAGAAGTGTTGAAATAGAAGAAAAATCGCGATAAATGATGAAAAATCTCTGAAAGCAGGTAAACTTTAGTGGAATAAATAAAGCCTGTGTCAAAACTAATATTGCTACACCTAGAATATTTGCATAGGAAAGATTTTCCTGAAAAATCAATTTTTGGGAAAATTTCAAAAAGCTTGTATTAACATTGACCAAAATTTTGCACAAATGACAACAATTCCCTTGAAATGAATAAAAGATGAGATATAAATGAACAAAAACTGCCAAAATTCTATGCTCAAACAAGGATTTCTAGTGGAAAAAATGAAGAGAATTTTCAATTTCTGTATTGTTTTCAAAATTGTTCTAAAAATGAACAACATCTGTAATGTTGATTATCATAAAGTGAAATGGAATTGAACAGTATTTCTAAATAAACTGAACTGATATGATTCCAAAAAATATAGATGTACATATGCATATATGCTCTTTGGATAAGGCATAGTACAATAAAATAGGTCCCCTTTGGAACTGATCATTGATGAAAAATGTTCAATTAAAAAAAAAAATTATCTAGCATGCACACTTTTATTCCTTATATGTATAAAATTAGCATTTGACCTCCACTTTTGTTCTCTCTTCAATACTGTCCAGGCTGAAGTATACCATAAGAGTAAATGGACAATGAACAGAAAAATGAGGAAAGAATGAATGATCACCAACCATTCCACCTCCAGCAGCTACTGAAGGTTAAATCAACAGTGTTGTTCATCACATTTTACATCCCCCATTTCACTGGCCTCTTCATGAACCTGACAAGTTGTTTTGCAATATTAACAAAAGTCAGATAAATTTTCTTAGCCAATGGCAATATGGGTGAATTGATTTGGTTCCTTAATTTTGACCATTCAGAATTTATACCATTTGTCCTGATGGCAACTGAGTTGAAGAAAAATTCACAAACTTGTGAAAAAATGCTCTAAGCATGCCAAATATTTTTTTTTGAGAGAAGTCAAATAAAAAAAAGTGATTTTCAGATTGGAAATTAAACATATTCTCCAAGTATTTCACGTTTTTGATGAGTACAATTTCTGAATATTCATATCCAGTTTTTATGCTCTGCTTAAACTTGGTCCTTACCACTTCTTTGGTTTCAGTAAATTTAAAATTGTTTTTTTCTCAGTTTTGGTTGAAATATTTATTTTACATTTTTTTTGGATATCTTGTATGAAACAGTGGAACCCAACTCCATTCAGATATATGTGTTTTAGATTTAAAAAAGTTAGAAAGTGATTTTTTTCATTTTCCAGGATGCAGGTGGCTTTGATGGCTCCAATCAGGTTCATGCAATACTTATTGTTCATGTGGAGTGAGAATGTTTTGATGAAATTTTGAGAAATTAGCGCTAAAAATAGCCATATTAAAAGTCAGGAAGTGTAGAAAGAGACAAATTGCTTTGCAATATTGTGATGTGAGGGTGTGGCTTTTGGATGTATGTAAAATGGATAAGACGAAAGTTTTATCATTGTTTCATAAGCCTGAAATTCAACAGATGGTTGATCAACCTTTACCTATGATCAACTCTGAGTTTCAAACCAAAAATGATATCATCGATCCCCAAAACACCTTTTTTCGAGCAACGGAACTTGATGACATTCAACATAATATTACGATATTGTTTTGAAGTTGTTTGTTCATGAACCATTTTTAATTCCTCGATCTCCTCTTTTTGATAAGTGTTCAGAAGTGAGCATTCTTGACACTTTTTATATAGTCCCCCTTTCTGCATGGCTTTATTGACATCTCTAGGCCGACTATGGATGTCCAGGTCAGATTTGGAGGGCTTTAAAATTTCTTGTTTCTGGATCTTGCAACCTTCCCCTTTGAGGTGTTGCATCTCGTTTTTGTATAGTTCATATGCCTCCGGCCTGTGTCCATACTAGGGGGTGAAGTGGGGACCTATTCTGTTCATGAGCATCCCACAAGGGGGACAAGGATGAAAGCTCGCACTGATTGTTCACATTTTCTTATCGCCCATTTCTGAACCAAAAATCAGTTTTTCGGAGAATTTACTAGATGACTGTTCCGGATGAGCCTGTTTATAGTTTTTCTGCATGGGAAAACTTTTGGGGTGAACAGACCTCATAGGCAATTCCTTGGGCCTGGCAAAGGATGTTGGGTCACCACTTTCGCTGAAGATAATTGAACTAAAAATCCCAAAAGAAGGAAAATACAACTTACTCATCTGATGGTGGATGCTTCTGTTTTCCTTTCATTTCATTTTGTTTCGACACATTGTTTTGTCAGGGAAGTAGTCCCCTCATACAAGGGGATCTGAAATTTTGTAGTTGAATTTTTTTAATTGTACATACTGTATATCTTTTTATCCTCAGCCTAAGCATCAAGAAAGGATATCAATTCATTGGCACTGACTTCAGCACTACTGCTAAGGAGTTGAGAGAATAAAGTTACTTTTCTACTTCTATATGATTATTTTACCTATTCAACATTGTGTTGGTTTTTCAATCGAATTGTACTTCATCACCTAGATAGATAGATGGAAGTGGTTATTATTTAGTGCTTGAAAACTGGATCTATTGTATTTTTTTGATTATTGACTATTAAAAAACTAGCTCACAGTATATTTTTACTGCCCAGGTAGAAATATACTGTGTGCACCTTTAGTTAACCCTGAGTAGTACATTAGTTTACACAGAACACTCGATTAATTAACACTTAGTTTTGGATTTATGCACTACATAATCACAGATGGGACGAGTTAGATGGTGGCCTGGGGAAATTTGATAAAATTCAAAGACGTCAAGTTTGTGTGGCATGCATTACATAAGTTCAATTTTGGTGAACTCAATTTCGGTGAAAAGGGGGCCATTAGAAAGAGCAGAAGTTTCCATATTAGAAACTGTCTTTACATGGGGGTACTTACAGAAGACTGATCAGGGCAGCGTTTAACAAACCCAGGGATGTAAAAATACCATGTGCTCTATTTGGTATGACTTTTGATCAGTCGAACATCATAAATTTACACTCAAAGAGACCAGTGATAGTCTCACATAACAAATAACATGAACAAATGTAAAGTACGACGATTTTTTCAAAATCATGGGAAAAGTTGGACACTAGATGATCAGAGCACTGGTCTGGGAAAAATCAAAAATTCAAAAACATCAAGTTTGAGAGGCACATGTCCAGGAAAATTTATATCCAATTTTGATGGAAGAAGTTCCATTAAAAACAGCAATGTTTTCTGTACTAGAAGCCATGATGACATGGGGGACATAAAGAGGATCAATTAGAATCAAGTTAAATTAACCCAGGAATGAAAATATACCATGGGCTCTATATGATATGACTTTTAATCAGTGTCTCATATTTTCATCGAAAAAAGGGACCAATGATAGGAAACTTACCACTCAAATAGGAAACTTACCACTCAAGCCTTTGTCCACCTTCTTCAGACATTCTTCTTTGGCATCTTAAAAAATATGGAAATTAGTTAATTATAATAAATCAACATATCAATACAGGCTCTAAAACAACAGAGTAAAGTGAATGGATCAAACAGGAAGGAAAAAAATAGAATAATTATTGTGAAAAAAAATATTCTACTTTTTCCCAAAGTGGGTGGAGCTAAAGATAGGTTCCCATACTGGAATTTCTGATTTTCCCAGGCTCTGCTTCCACACACACACACATACACACACACTAATTGTACTTCCTGTCAAAAACACACACACTAAATTTACCTCCTGTCAAAATGTACCTTAAAATTTAGCTAGAAAAAAGTTATTTATATCAAAAGACTTGTCTTTTCATTTTCTACAATTTTCTGCAAGTTTTATCACTATCTATTTACTCTTGATCAAATCAGGAGCTTGGAAAAATTATTCTCAAAAAAAGGAACATGAATCGGGCGTTAATTAAACTAAAACTGTCAGAGATACAACAAAAATAAAACCAGATTCGATATCCTCGTTAAATTTCAGTTTATGCACTTGACCTTTAGGGTCACTGCAATATTTTTCATAGTTTCAAAAAGAAATTAGCATATTCTCCTCAAAAAATTTTGTCTGCCAGTTTTTCTGTACTTAAAAGCTTGTAGCTCGAGTTCTATTGCATCTTTTACAGTCAATTTTTGGTATGTTGTGCGCCAACCATTTTTCTACAGCATACTGAATTTTTATCCTTCTATCACATGTGTTTCAGATTTTTATTCAAAAGCATCAGGCAGTAATTACACTAAGAATATTGAAGATATCGTGAAGACAAAAACAGCTTCGGATATCTCGTGAAATTTTAAACCATATACTTGGCCTTTGGCATCATTACAGTATCAATGGTTGCTTTAAAAAAGAGAAAAAACTGATGTACTGGGCTTCTTTTACTAAATGTCAGATGCATATGTTACAGAGATCACTAAGTTTCAGAAATGCAAGTTGTTTTTTCGCTAAGCGACAGCTCACTAAACAACAGTACATGGCATACAGTAGGCATGACGTGACTTTTGCACTATGTGTCAGAAAGCATGCATATGACATCACTAAGTGTCAGCATCAGATCTGATGCACAGTGAAAAATACGACATTGATAGTTTTTCAGGCCAAAAATACCAACCGTCATATAGTTGCATGCAGTATGAGTCGATTTTACATTGTCCTGAATGTTGCCCATTCTGGTCATGAATGCTGCCCAATTTTGGTTGTGAATGGTGCCATCTTCCTCGAAAATGATCACAGAATCGGTCATAACATGGACAATATTAGTCATAGAGCTTTGAAACAAACTTTTTTGGATTCCTCGTCAAATTCTGCATCACATCTCAGCTAATTAATTTGTTCCTACTGTATGTTAAAGAATCACGATTTTTTCGGCTCAGAAATCAGGTCACTTCAGGAATTGTCAGTTTTGAGACCTACCTGATCTATAACTTGAAATTTTTCCCATCATTTTTTTGGAAATAATCACTCATGTCCACTTTTTCGATATAATATGCATAAACAAGCGTAGAATCGAAATGTGGGTCAGATTTGAGCTAACTCATGATCCCACAGGCCTAATTTGCATATTCTTCTGAAAAAATATGTTCACCAGTTTTTCTGTACCCAAAAGCCCGTAGCTCAAATTCTGTGGCACCTATCCTGATGAACTTTTGACATGTTGTGCCCCATTCACTTTTCTACATCATATCAAGTTTTCATCTCTCCATACTATCAGTGATATCTGAAAAATAATCACTGATTCAGATTCTTCGGCATTTTTAGCGCCAAATACTTGATCTTTGTTGTCTATACACATTTGATTGCAGACTAATAGTGCTGAGAAAACAAACAGTATAACTAGACAACACTATGCATCAGACTTGTATGCTTTAGGACATCAGTAAGCCTCAGTGTGTAAAACTACAGTATGTGATCAAGAATCCCTGTTTTCTGACTTGCATGATATATGGTTCCACTGAGCATCAGAACTTGACTGACACGGAGTGACTCACTCAACATGTAAAAACACTTAGTGTCAGACTGCTGTTACAATGTGTCAGGACCTTGAACTAAGCATCAGAAATGACGAATTAAGCATCATTCAGGTGGGACTACTGTAGTTTAGATGGTTTACTGGTGACTACAGTATTCTACTAATGCTATTCTACTATTATATGTACAGTTTTGTATTCTCACTAAGCGTCAGTACAGGCCATGTTCCACTAAGTGTCAGACTGGTAACATTTATGTGTACACTAAAAAATTTGTCACTAAAAAGCAGGTAAATTCTGACACAAAAGCTGAAGGAATTCAACCATTTTTTACAATGCATTCAAACATTTTTAATCTAGATCAGATAAATTTTCTCCCAAATACAACTTTTCTCAAAATATTTCTTGTACATGAGATGCAATTTCAGAGACCTGTTCATTCATGAATTTGAATTGAGCACACTGAAAGCTATTTTGGGAACAAAGGAAAAGAAGAGAAAAAGCACTGAAGGGCCTCATGACAGAAAAAAGAATAGTGTTAATTCAGAAATAAATTCCAATATAAAATGACAAAAAATAAAAACAAAAGCTTCTAGGGCGGCAAAAACTGAGATATATATATATAATTCAAATGTTGTTAGGTGCATTGTTTCCAGGATTGTTTCTTCAAGCCTTTCGAATCATAAGTCGAATCAATAAAATTGATTTGTTCTCTTCAAGAGTGTCAGGACAGAAATTTCCCATGAATTTCCATAAAATATTCACTTATACCATTCACACAAGGCTTATTGCAAATTTTCTTGGACTATGGAATTTCACTGTAATCCCTAAAGAGGCTTGTCATAATCAAATATAACCAATTTTTTTCTTGATTTTGTTGATGATGTCTTTTTTGTAAACACAATTAGTCATCCCTTGTGTTTACAATGATGAAAACCTCACAAACTTTTTGCTTAAGTTTAAGTTCTTGCCCCTCTTCGTGCAGGATGTCAGCTGTGGTCAGTTTGTCAAAACTGTCAGCTGTGGTCAGTTTCTTCTACAACAGGTATGTTGTAGGTTTGGACTATTAGGTTCAATTTTCTTTGTCCAAAACACAACAACATTATTCTCCATTACTGTCAGGAAAAAATGATGTTTTTTAGAGGTTCACCCCTCATTAATTATGGTGACAACCTTGGAGGTCTGATTTTGACTACAGTAGCCAATGTCTACTAAGGCCTCCACTTTAAAGCTATAGGTGTTCTTCGAAAATTAAGCATTTGTAATGACACCAATTAGTGAGGTAGATGTAAGGCTTTCTAGAAATATGAATTAAAAACCTGCAGTAAAACTTGAATGTTGTCTGGACTTCTTAAAATCAATTGTTCTTTGCCCCTGATGCTTGAATTTTTCTTTCAGGGCCTGTTTGTTTTTCTGAAATAATAAAAAGGTAGAGGAAAAATGTTAAACTGAAAAACTTTCTATTTTCACAGTTGTTCTGGGATATCTACCATCACATGGCACCTAACTTGAGCATTTTATTGACCTGCTAAAGTGGAACAGAAAATTGAGCCTCTAATTGTTAGACATAAAACTATTTTGACCATCAATTCTTCTGCTGATTTACTTTTCAAGGCTTTCTTTTGCTTTTATGTGGTTATAATTTCTTGGCTCTTTTCATTCATTTCCTGGGCCAAAATTGACTCTACTCAGAGCTCATCAATCTCAGTTTATCAGGTCCTAAAGTAGAGCACAAAATTAAGCATTTGATTGTTAGTCCTAAAACTTTTTCACTGCTAATTCTTTTGCCAGTTTCATTTTCCAGGCTTTTTTTTTATTTTTCTACATGTTAATGCTTTCACAGAGCAATGCTATAATGTCAGAGATAATATACCAAAAAACTAACAAGTGCATACTTTTGAAAATGTTTCCTCCCATGTATTAGTCAGTTAAAATTCCATTTTGTCAGTAGTTATGATTTCTTACCAGTCATCATTTGATTTCTGAGCAAAAATTGACTGTAATCAAGTATTGATTTAGCTTGTTTATCACTAACTGTAGTAACTCACTATATTTTTTGTCTCAATGCTTCCAACCTTCTGAAAACATATCTTGTTTTTAAATCTCACTTTTACCTAAATCTATGCCAGCCATATTCAATTTCTGGACAGATCCTACATCCAAGTGCCCATTAAGCTAATTTTTACATCAGTACACTCAAGTAACCTTTTTTGATGACTTTGCTGCTTTTTCAGGGTTGCTGTGAAATATCATTGTTGAAAAATTAATTGGAGATGTATTTTATGTCCTACAAAATGACAAAATTAATAGACTGAAATGCATATCATTGAAGACTTTTTATAGGCTTACTACTAATTGGGCTCTTAGTTTCAGATCATGCAACAGTCTGCTTTTCTGGCATTTGTATTCAAATTTGAATTGACAAGCCACTTCTATCAAAATTTTTTTGACTGACAAAATCTTCAGATTTTTAAAATTAACATACCACCCTAAAAACCAAATAAAGCCTACAGTAAACTTTGCTTCTGTCCCTCTTTGACAATGGATGTTTTACTTCATCCAAAAAAAATTAAACATCAAACACAAAATTACCTATAATCTGCCACTGAAACATGCATGCTAGGAATGAAGGGTATCAGGGAACAAATGATGTACATATACACGTCATAGGTTTGTAGCCAAATGCGCCAATGTCAATTGTGCTTCTCCATTTGCGTCCTAGCCAATTGCGCCGATTTTCAAGTGCTCCATTTTCATATGCGCCCTATGCATTTGTGCCATGTGTATAATGTGCCAACTGCAATTGCACTTTTTGCAAATGCACCTTGGTGTTTCCATTCATCATAGAAAAAGCATTGTATAAACCACTAATAAAAAAAGTGACAAAGATGACTATTGTCTCCAGAAATTGTTTAGGAAGCATTTTTTGTACAGATTTTTTTTGCAGTATGTTTATTTTTCACAGACTTATGTAGTTTTTCTATATCAGAGTTCATCTAATGTAAATGATTCTATGATCAGATAATCCTGTGACCAGCACCTTCATAATTCGAATTTGTTCAGAAGCAGCAAAAGTAAACATTTGCTCCAAATCTTACCACTTGAGTTTGAAAGTCAAAATAAGCAAGACATAAATGTGTAGTTACATTATTTAATACGTCAAAGGATCAGCCAAATTATGAGCTATGCCGGTCATCAAATCAATAGCACTAATTTCATCCTGATCATACTGTAGCTTGAGTGTAAAAAGAACCTGAAGTTCCAAATGATACATAATTTCTTTCTGATAATTTACAATTTTGTGACCATGTGACTAGCTGTGTGGTCCTGTATGATTGTACAATAATAATTTACAATGCTGTTTTTGCCTAGTTTGTGTTGTCTTCAATAATGATTACATTCGTCATTTGATACTATCTTTTCAATGTCCAATTAAAATTATGGCGCGAATGAACAATGGGCATTTGCAAACAGCGCATTTACACACAGCCCATTTGCTAATAGCGTATATGACAATGGTGCATATGGCATGTGGCACATTTGGATCGGCGCACTTGGTGAAAGCCCATATGAAAAAAGCACAATTGGCTACATCCCATGTCATATACTACATAAATAATGGCTTCAAATTCTGACATGACATGAACCATATGTCAGAATTTGTTTTTTGTTCACAGCTATTGTTCAATGTGGGCACAACATTTTTTAAAAAAGTGAATCAATCTTATTCTACTGCTGTTCTAAAAAGTTTAAATGGTGCTTTCTATCATACATGTAATTGGGGGGGGGAAGTGCTATGGGAACCCCCCCCCCCCCCCCAGAAATCGTCGACCATATGGCTAGCCATTGGGCGACCGCCCCCCCAGGATTTTCCAATCCTATGGCTAGCCATATGGTAGCCCTAGGGACCCCCATAGTTTTAGTCCAAAAAATACTGAAAAATGTCATTTTTTTCATGAAAAATGTCAAATTTTGAACAAAAAATGGTCAAAAACGTTAATTTTCTCGGCGCTTCACACCATAAGTACATATTTTATCATTTTTTAGACAAAAATTACTAATTTTTAAATCGTTTTTCGGACATTTTTCATGAAAAAAATCGAATTTTTTTCCTTCAGGAGCCCTCCCCCCCCCAAAATTTTGGGAATTACTGACCCCTGGCCCCAAAAAAGTGCTCCAACCCCCCCCCAGACCTCGGAGCTCCGTTACATGTATGCTTTCTATAAGAGACAAGGATCTATGCAATGATGAAAAGATGTTTTTATATAGATTTTCATGTTGATAAGCATATTTCGAAAATCTAAACTTTATGTTCATGCCAGAAAAAACATGGGAAAATATGGTTTTTCTGAACATTTTTTGGTTCATCTTTGAATGGATAACATACAAAAATAATTATGTGGTTCCACATCTCCCCAAACATACCTATTTTTACTGCATATTTTTTCATACTCATGGATTTGTCATATGTTTGTTTGCAAACATTCAATGGCTGAAGAAATTCCTCATATGAAGGACGATTTTCAAGGGCCAATTACATTCTGCACATATCTTTGTCAAATTGTTTTTCTTTATAAATGGGGGGAATCTATATGAAGGGGGGAATCTATATGAAATATACGAGCTTGTGTCTCACTTTTGATGCAAATTAGCTGACATAAAAATTTTTGTCAAGTATTCACAGGTAGTGGGCATTTCGTTTGTATGTCCCACAGACATGAGCCCAAGTTGGCGCTGAGTTTTCCCTAATTCTCTAGGACTTGCATATCAATTTTTTAATTCAATAGCGTCAGCTGATAGAAGAAGATCAATTTGGAGAAAATGAGCTGTTAATTGCTATCATGCAGCCAAGGTACTTGGGAAAACTTTCCATGTGAGCTGATTTGCATAAAAAGTGAAACAAGAACTAGGGGTTTGCAATCAGGTTCCAGCTTATCATTTGTCTGGCATGTGAACTGATCTCACTATAACTTGTCAAATACATTGGCAGGTCTGAAAGCTTCAACAATCATCAGGCCTTCCCATGATGCCTGCATAGATAGTCCCCGCCTGTTTTCTAGGCGGCTGCAGTGATACGAGTATAGAAGCGGAAACGTTAAATCGTCCTTCTGCTGCTTTGCAACGAGAAGACCACCATTGTGAGTAGCCTTGATCAGTCGGCTGTTTGCCCATTAATGGCATCAGTACTGAGCTAATGGCACAAATAAAGTGAGTATCGATATCAATAATCATAGGCTGGCTAAAAGCCTCAACTATAATCGGGTCTTTGTCGGGGGGCATTCCGTCATCTCTGATATATATAAGTTCCATTATGAACCTGTGGATTTACAAATATCCGAAAAATTTGCCAGGGTAACATCCAAGTTAAAAAATAACAAACTGAGATACCCCCTAGTGTATAGCCTTTACTTATATTAGGCATCATCGTTAAATGAATAGAGGTTGATACGATAGACCTAGTTGCTAAAAAGGGAACAATACCTTGAGCTTTTGGGGTAAGAATAGGTAGTCTCAAATTTATCCCTATGTCAATAGTGTCTGATGCCGGTGCATTGACAATTCTGTAATTGTGATCGAAAGCACCCTGAGAGGAAGCAAGATCGTCATACGACATACTGAATTAAGAATATTGATACGTATAACTGATAATATAAAAAGTATTGTTTTTAACTGCATACATATAACTTCTATTTCATCAGCCTAGCTATTCCTGAAATAGCTGTGTAGAGAATGACATTTATAAAACAGCTACCCCAGGAATAAGACTTATCCTTGGGATAATCCTCTTTCTGTCATCTACCCCTAAATCTCACTTGTTGTGCATATTTTACATGTTGGACACTTACGCATATCTTATATGCTGGACACATATGTATACGTTAGACATGTTGGACATTTATGCATGTCCTACATGCTGGAACCTCGTGTATGTGGAACACTCTTGGACACTTTTATATGTGAATTACTGTTGGACACTTGTGTATTTGAAACACTGTTGGGCACTATTGTATGTTAAACACTGTCAGACACTTGTGTATGCGAGACATTGTTGGACACTTGTGTATGTGACACAATCTTGGACACTTGTATATGTGAAACACTGTTGGACACTTGTGTATGTGAAACACTGTTGCACACTGGTGTATACCTTGCATGTTGGACACTTTTGTATACCTTACACATGTTGGACACTTATTATTTGAAACACAGATTGAGACTTGTGTATGTGAATTACTGTTGGATACTTATGTATGTAAAACATCAGGCATATAACACACTGTTGGACACTTATGTGTACCTTTTATGTTTTACACTTTTGTATACCTTGAACATGTTGGGTACTTAAGTATGTGAAACACTGCTGGATACCTGTGTATGTGAAACATTGTTGGACACTCATGTATGTAAAACAATGTTGGACACTTGTGTATGTGAAACACTGTTGGACACTTGTGTTTGTGAAACAAATATCTCACATATTGGAAATACCTCACAGGTTGGACACTTTTGTGTACCACACAAATGTTGGATACTTGTGTATGTGAAACACTGTTGGGCAGTTATATATGTAGAGCAATGTTGGAAACTTGCTTATATTTTGTGCATGTTGGACATGTTAATGTTTGGTTTTTCAAATTCAAATTTAAAAAAAAATTTTAAAATCAAAAAGAATATGGAAAATAAATGGTAAATAATAACTTTGTAAATTTTTTATCCAACAGAAAAATACATTTTCTTTTCTCCTTCTAGAAAACTGTATAAAGATGACTTTGAATCTTTTACAAGTAAGAAAACTTGCCTACATTTTACCTAAACTTCATCAATTGAAAATGCTTATAATATTTTATAAACTGAATTAATACATGTGACAGCATCCAAGATATGAAAATTTAGGTTTGAAAATTGCATGTTTTGGAGTATAAGGCTGGAAAATAGGAAATTTTATGGTTATTCAATTTGCTGATTACATGTATGAAGAATTTGAAAAAAGCAACCTCAAACCAAAGTTTTTGGAAACCAATGTTTTTTAGGAGATCAGAGTCTAGTGATTTTGAATCTGAAATTGATTCCAGGGATGAGGAAGTCCTACTATCCTATCCAAACTACCGAAATGAGGTTGAAAAAAAGCAAATGAACTAAAAAAGTTGTACATATGACTTGCTCTATAGACTACTTTCACCATACATACACTTTTTAGTGACAATTTAATCATTAATAGCAGAGTCATTTCTGAATATCATGCTGATCTTTTCACACCATTAGACATAAAACTTTATGGGCTTTCAAATGAGCTATTATGCATCAAAAATTCACCAGAATTGACTGAGCTGTATGAGATTGATTACTTCTTTACCGATTTATTAGAAATGACTAGAGTTTCTATGCTTATCAACCAGAAAATCCAAGGCCTGGTTAACAAAAAGTACAGAAAAAGCAATGACATTGCTACCCAGATCAGAATTTATACTGAACATTTATATTCATTTTTAAAATTATTTTTGTCTTCAGATCAACTTCCAAACGCTGTATGAGACTATTGTCAAACACCTATGACACCATATTTCTGAGAAATTGGTCTCCAACATCTTAATAGAGAAATTTACCAAAAGCAGGAATAGTGTCAACAAGTCGTGCTTCTTTGGAATTGAGGGCACTGGTGCCCCTGTAGAGTGAGAATATAATCATTTTCAAGGTCTTCATATTAGTATACTTATATTTAGGTTGCCCAACATAGTGCTGGAGTTTGTCGTGAATGGTTCAATGGTGTCACTGGTATTAGGTGGTCAAAAGGAGAAAAGTATGAATGAACAAAATTTATGTATTTTCAGTCAAACTGATTATGTTTTTCTTGCTCTTGTGACACTGAACTTTCTCACCAGTGCCTGAAGTTGGTAAAAAATCAGGGAGGGCAGCAGTTTTTTTTTCTGGAGGCAAAAGAAAAATTTTGGGGCCAAATGAAATAGAGGTGATCAGTTGTACATGTTCAAACATTTCTTTCCCATTTAGGGAAGGGAATGTTGGGGATAAGGTACAAAAAATATGCATTTCCGTGCATTTTAGAAGTTCATTATCTCAAAATTTTCCTGCACTTCCCACAGGTTATAACTTTAATAATTATTATATAATACCTAGCCCAGACATAGCTTTTAAAATGCCTACCTTTACATATCATTTATTGTATAATAGTTTTAATAATCTCAAATGTATTATATCATGTTTTAAGCACTAATTTTCAATATTATATCTTGATATGCAATAAAGATTCACAGTTTTCCCTTGAAACAATTTTTGAGGAAGATCAATGTGTTCAGTCTTCGAAGCAATAATTCCCTTCTTAACATAAAACTGATTTGGAAGCTTCATTGAAGTAATTTTTGGGAATTTGCACACTGTCATTCATATCTTTTCAGTCAAGTTCATGATGGTAATAAAATTCTAAGAATCATGACTTTTGAACAGAAAATTTAAATCTAATTCTTGAGATAAATGCTTGGAAAATCGATTTTCCAGCATCATCATATCAATACACAAAAATTTTCTAGTGCTTTGTGCTGTAAAGATGACATCTTTTTCAGGCTGTCACTTGTCAGAGGACTTGAACATTTATTTATCATCTAAAGCAAATTCATTATGCTATTGGATAGCTTTCTATAAAAATTTGTTCCACAGTGCCTTTGAGTTAGAATTGAAACTAAAAAATTTCATTTTTCTTCAATTTTAATGAAATTCTTGTAGTTAGAAATAAAATTTGAAAATCATTTTGATTAGGTTATTAGTATTTGGCTATGATGTGTAGGAATACAGGTTTCTTATTACCTATTTTGGCTACGTGAAAATTGTACAAACGAAATATTGGCTTGGCTGCCATTTGTATATGTGCAAATGGATAATGTACAAAAAAACCCTAGAGAGCAGTACTGCTACTGTTTTTCAGGTTGATCTTTTTGAAAAGCTATGGTCTAGCTAATTTTTTCTGTTTTGTAAGGCAAGCTTCAGAATTCTGGCAACTATATAAAATTTAGTGTGAATTCCTTTTATGTTCAGCCAATAAACATTGCTATCAAGAAATTCAAAAAGTTTCCCCAGTTTGAGCATGAAATGTTCATTCACAAAGTGTATTTTGAGAAAGCTCCTTCTGATTTCTGTCATGCTTTTGCTATTGACATGGATTCAAAAGTGCTTATCTCTCCACTATATATAGAGAATGATAATTTTTATACTTTGGATAAACTAGATCATACTAAGGCTTATAACTTAAAACATCTGTTGATCAATGTTTCAGACTGATTTTCCAAACTACATGATCATGGTCTGCTACACAATGACTTGGAGGCGGAGACTCTTTGACTTTTTGTTCACCACTCACGGCGTTTTCATTGGAGCCATTTGGGCTTGATAACACTGCCTATGGGAAAGTCGATAAATTTCAACCCTTATTAATTCCTTCGGATCATTTCTAGAATATACTGTAGCAAAAAATTGTTTAAGAATCTGAGTGCTGGCCGCCCTTTTGGACCTCATTTCACTAACTAACTTATTCAGAATTTTCAAACAAAGAGCTGTGTTTCAAAGATTGTTGATATTTTTCTTATCCTCTATTTGTTTCTCGTTCCGTCAAAAATAGCCTGGTGAAAAAAACTTTGGGCTGTTCTGGTGTTTATTTGGTTTAAAATTCGATGTGATAACAATGACAGTGGTTTTTGTGCCAAAACATAATTTTTCGCACACAAAAAATTTGGAATGGTACATTAAATTTTGACTTTTTGTGCCAATTGGCATAAAAATTTTGACTGATAAGGCTAATTTCCTTGATTTTGTGTCATTTAAGGGCTGAAAAAGCAACATTGTGTGTGTTAGGGCCCAGTACCTGTCCGACCAGTTGGGGGAAGGCGAAGGGTAAATTCAAAATTCTGGTGTGTAGGTCCTAACATTTCCAAATTTCTTTTTAGGGTGGGATTTGAAAAATCTCAAAAGAGTCGAAAAAATTTCGAAAATTTCCACAAAAAGGCCAAATATGCCACTTTTTCCCTAATTTTTTCCACATTTTTCGAGTTTTGGGGGGGTTACATACCTGTAAATGTGCGAGGGTTGGAGGGACCCTCCCCCGCTTGGGCAACCCTATACTTGACCCCACAAACTTCGAAAAACTGGGAAAAAAGTGCCTTTCCTTGGCCTTTATTGGGAAAATTTTCGACTTTTTTCGACCCACGCCCCCAGAGTTTCGGGTTCACCCCACCCCAACTGGTCAGACCTCTCACAGGTATGCGGGGTTCGGTATAGGATGGATTAAGTTAGGTGTGGGCGTGAGGGTCCCCCAACTTTCCTCCCTATTCAGGCTTGGCTCGAATGCCAGGACTTTTTTGTCAAATACGTTTGTATTACGGCCGCAAAATTATAAGTTGACAATAATGAATAATAAACAAATATAAATTTTAAACATTCTCTGTTTATTGAGTGAGATTTGCAATTGGAGAAAGAAATTTTGATGTTTCAAAAAGAAAAATTGACGTTCTTGGTACAATTTGCTGATCAAAAATTTATGCGATCTTCGACTTCATATTCTTCTGATTTTCAAAGCACGGTTTTTTCCACCAATTCCCTTCCCCAACAAGTATGTTTTTCCTAATTTTCCTTCAGTCGTTTTTCTGTCTGTAAAAATGCTCAAAGACGTCTTATTCAGCCGTTTTAAACCTTAGAGTTCTTCATTCGTAAAGAATGAAATAACAATGACAATTTTCGTTTTTAATATAATTGAAATAATTTTACAAATGATGCAAAAGCTCACAATGTCTTTCAATTACATGAGAAATGAGCAATTAAAGTCGGCGATGACTAGAAGATATTTTTTTGAATCATTAACTGTTGTCTCGTACCATTCTTCTTACATTTGGGTCTTACATGAGATTGTTGAATTTTTAGCAAAAAATTTTTCTGCAATTTTCAGTAATATTTTTAAACAGAGATTTTTAAAACCATTGGCATTTATTTTCTGCTCCATATCGGCGTTTTTTGTCCTCAGACAAAAATTTAGTAATTTATGTTATAGAAAAGCCACAATAATCACACTGAATAGAGGTAATTATCGCGCTCACATTTTTCATCTATTCACAAAGAGTAGGACAAGAAAAACTGTCCGAGCAACGCTTTGGGATTCAAAAAAAAACTCTAGTCATCTTGAAAATACTTTAAGTGTTGTGTTATTTTGGTGGAAAAAAGCACTGCTCATCACTACTGCCAAATGATCTTCATAATTTTGATCATCTAAAACGTATTATAATTCCATGTTCTGATTGTTGATATCTTCATACCTGTAAGTCAGGGAATCCCCCCCCCAACTTCATCGAATTGGGTGAAAATAGCTTTTTTGGTATTTTGGGAAAATATTTTCGATTTTTTACTTTTTCGGGAAATTGGTACCCCCACCCACCCCACAAACTTGGGGTTTACCCTCCCCCAAAACTTGGGGTTTACCCTCCCCCAAAACCAAAGTCGGACCTCTTACAGGTATTTTTATCTGCTATACTTTGTTTTGATATTAAATGGGGGTTCATATTTCCCCCTTAACAGATTATTTGAGAACAATGTTTTCAAACATCTTCAGATGATTAGTTCTATTTTTGACATGATTTGAATTCAGAAACCTCGTTAAGTAATCTTTAGAAATTTTTATTCTTCCTGACTCATACGTTTTTCAATCAAACTCATGAAGATACGTGAATGCCACGTTTAAAATTTTTAATATAATAGATGCACGATTTATCGCTAACCATCCCCAACACATTCCCCAGGCGAAAAACTTCTCTTCCTACCCCCAAAGCACAAGAAAATCGTGAAATTCTTTTTGCAGCTAGCATTTCAAAGAGTAAAAGTAGTGGTATCTGCAGTTCTAGCTCAAACGACGTCAGCAAGCCCCAAATCCCCCATCCCTATACATGCATCGCCCCTGTATCTTGTCCCCTGCCAGCAAAAAATTCAACCGTCCAATCTCATTTTCCCACCCAAAACAAACAGAAACGTCTTCATACATTCCCATGGCTAAAAAGCAAAATAGAATCGATCAAGAGTGACAGGATTGAAATGGAAAAAGCTGAGTTAATCAATTTCTTATCCAAATATCAGCCCCTTCACAATGAGTCGAAAACGCATGTGAGTCACAGGCCACTTGTCTCCCACAGCATTAGTACAAGTAATTATAAACACAGACACAGACCCCTTTTTCGAAAACCACCAAAAGCAAAACAAAGCATCAAATACAAAGTTGAGCAACTTAAGAAAGCTGATGTTATCAATCAAAGCACATCCCCTTCATGTAAAACAGGCGGTTCAATCGTTCAGACAAATTCCCCAATTCCCCCTATCCCTCCAAGTCTTCGACCCCAAAACCCTCTCTCCCTCAACCCCCTTGAACGAGGACGTTCAACTCCGGAAGGAGGGAAATGTAACATACCTGCTAAAGCGTAGCATACAGTATGTGATATTCATTTATTAGATATATTTTCATTTATTAATCTATCGTCTCAAGGGTGTCTGGAATTCACACCCAAACATTCTTATAAATTTATGTGAAGCACTTTATTTTGATCTTCCCATACCCCATTGACCCAATTAAAGACGCACATAATTATTTCCACATTGGCACCTGGCCCTCGTAATGCACATGAAGATACACATTCTGTAGGTACAATAATCCCCTCCAAAACGCGTAAACACACCTGCCCATGTAGAAAGTACAGAAATCCCAACCCAGACAAAAGGTTTAGGAGGAATGCATGGAAAACCGAAAAATACATGAAAAACTAAAAAACATAGAGGTGGCAAGGCATACTGTAGGTTGAAAGGCATGTGAGTGTGGAAATTAGGAGTAAATTAAAAACAAGAGGCGTGGCGAAAGAAGCATACAGTAGGCGGAAACAGGTAAGCGAAGCAGCGATTGGTGGAAGAAGATGGACGGAAACACGACCTCCCGCGACGCCCAGGGAGTGGCAAAAACGTCGTATAAAAGAGAAGAAAAAGCATGATTTTTATGATTATTATTCATGGGTTTTTTTTTAAATTCGTCATTCGTGTTCGTATTCACATTTGCAAGCAAACGTGCCATCCATTTTTGTTATTCAACGTTCAAGCGACCGTCGACCATTCCTTGTATTCCCATATTATTGTACCGCCCGGGCCCCATCCTGTTATTCCGTCCCTGCTGTATCGACCGTTGGTTAAAAGTAAAGTATCTCACAGAAATCTGGTCGTTACAACTTAAGGCTTGATTAAAGCCTTTTCATGCTATAAGCCAAAAAACAGAAACCGGCATTTTTGATTTTTTAGTTTATCAGAGAATCAAAAAGACAAAAACAAAACACCAAAGCCTAGGAACAATGTTTATTTCATAAAATTCCAAATCGCAATGTATTGTATTTGTGTGATATATAAATGTTTAGGTTTTTTAATGCTTTCTATGAACAGTTGTGATTAAATGATTTTAAGTCTATACTGAAAGAATAAATTTGTATACAACTGTGTAGTACTCACTCCCAGTGAATCTTAGAAAACATATTCTAATATAAATCAAGCTAAATGAACAGTCTGAATAAATAATTATTGTACTTGTTTCCTGCATGATGGGACGACCAGGAGAGTGGCAGGAGCAGGATTGCTTTGAGGTAATGAGGTTGGGAAGGGGCAAGGACATTCAAGTCATGCTTGGTGTATGGGAGAATCGTTAGATAGAACATATGCTGGTTCTTGAAATCCTACTTGATGAAATGCCCAAGTATGAATTTATAGCATGCCTTTCCAGGTGCAAAAGAATTATGAAAACTTAACTCATCCCATTCAAAGTCTTCTACCAATTTCACAAAGGGTAATGTCATATACTTTCTATGTACATCTATGCTAATAAATGCTGTATACCCAAGAGCATTAAGACATTACTTCCAAAAAAGTTATGAGGTTATAAAATTATTGTAGAAAAAATGTTTGTAGAAAATTCTACAATGTTGAATCAGAGCTTTAAATGCACATCAACAGTCAAAGCAGATGCATTTGAGATGGTTTATACCAGAATGGATTCCACATCTTTCTTTCTTCACCATTTGTTTGTTTCCTATTATAGTTGGTGCTTCATTTTGAGCTGGCTTGTCAAAAAATTGTTTGGAGGATGACAAGCTCCACATAGGCAGTCTCTATGTCAGATCCTATACTGCTTGCTTTCACTAAAAAACATATATTGAACAAAAGTCTGTGAAACTTTGACCCCAGAGAAGACTGTAGCTTTTGAACTCAGTGATGTGGATTTTATACTTTTCAACCCTTTGGACATTGGAAAATTAAAATTCCGATTTCCGCAATTTCTTTTCTGAGAATTGGCATTATAAATAATTTTCCAGCCGAAAATTGACGATTTTTGTATTCCTGAAAAATTATACAAACTTAGGAGGAAATTAATTTCATCAATGAATTCAGCTATGCAGATTTGATATTTTTCTGCATTTAGTAAATCACAGTACTAAAATTCGAATTTTGGGAGGGTGCATCTGTGCTCATTATGGTCATTGATAAGCCACATTTGGTATCTGACAATTTTATCAATTTGTATCCAATCCCATCATCAGCTTTAAATTTATGAATATATTTCAATTGGCTTTTCTAAATGACTTGGGCAAAATGTACATAGAACACCATGGCTGAAACAAAATATAAAGCAAAATAGTATTCAGTCCTTGAAATATGACCGTTTTCAGCACAAATTTCCCAAAATTTCACCAAAACATTCCCATGGTGGATTTATGACAAGCATTTCTTGTAACTAATTGGAACCATTGAAGCTGCCTATTCCTAAAAAACAAGAAAATTACTTTCTAACATTTTTCAAATTGCAAAACACATATCTGCATGGAGTTGGGTTCCACTGTTTCATAGAAGATATCCAAAAAACAATGAAAAATGAATATTCCAACCAAAATTGTGAAAAACATCAAATATAAACTTTCTGAAATCAAACAAGTGGAAAAGAGCAAGTTTTAAGCAGAGCATAAAAATTGAATAGGAATAATTTGTATGTGTCAAAACTGTGAAATACTTGGACAAGATGTTCAATTTCCAATCTGAAAGTCACACTTTTCAATTTGAATCCTTTTTGAAAACATATTTTGCATGCTTAGAGCATTTGTTCACATGTTCATGAATTTTTCTTCAATTCAGTTGCTATCAGGACAAAGGGTATAAATTCTCAATCACAAAATTTAGGAACCAAATCAATTTACTCATAAAGCCATTGGCCAAGGAAAATGATCCAACTTTCCTTAATATTCTAAAAAAACTTGTCATGTTCATATAGAGGACTGTTAAATGTAGTGAACAAAACCAACAATTTCACCTTCAGCAGCTGCCGTAAGGGAAAGCAGTTCTACATTCAGGCAACAAAAATTGAAAATGCAGCCTATGTCCTTACAATAATTTGTATTGTTAGCCAACAGAACATGGATGATCCACTTTAAATGTTGAGCATACATGATAATGGCCTGGTCCCGCTGCAGCTATTCATCTTTCATATCCTTGTTAAATCCAATGCGCTCCAATTTTTTCAACCAATTCAGTTCCATTTTTCTCTATAGCATCAATGATGTCTCAATCAAACTGTTGAATGTCATCATGACATTGAAATTTTTCTGGAAGATGAATATCATTTAATTTTTTCTAATCAGCATCATTGTGAAATTGATTGGAGTAGACATTCAAGTCGGGATTTCAATGTTTTTGGTAGAGTGTGCAAGGTGATTATGATGCTGATATCCTATTTTTTCAAAAGCACTTTCTTGAAAATATTCGCCTGTTTGATAACTTTATTGGTCATGTATGACTTTAACTCTGATTGAGATGACGAACTTGAACTTTTAGATGATAGATTTAAATCATTAGACAACTCTTGCTCACATTCTTCATGGTCTGTGAATCAGAAAAAATGATTACTCTGGGCGAATTAATGCATGTCTTGCGTACATATGAAAAAATGCCTGAATATTTGAATTTTGAGTTCTCTACAGTACACCAGCAACATTCAACAGATTTTTATGCATATTTTGTTTGAAAAACAAGCTTCCAGGATTCTTTTTCATTTTTTCTGCTCACCAACCCAGCATGCCACTCAATGAGAAGTTCAAGGATCATTCCCATGGAATTTTTTTGTCATGCATGTCTACCTGATATAATCACCTAAGCAAGGTAGAACCTATGAAACATTAATGAAATAGAACATTAATGCTTTGGCAAATTGAAATCTTCATTTATTTCATGTCTGTAGGAATCAAAATCAAACTCATTATGGCCCACAAAAAGGTTGTAGTCACACTGAAGACAACACTTGAGTGAAAACATTTGTTGGAGCACAAAAAAGAAAACTATAACTACAAAAAACTAAACTATAACTATATTTATATTAACATGATAGTTTCCGAAAAAGTGACTTTTGAAGTAAATAGTAAATGATCCTTCACAAAATCTTGCCTATATATGTTCACATTTTTCATTCCAAAATGTGAGGAATATTTTATAAAACTCACTAACCCAAGTTTAAATCCTGATGATGATAGAAGACATGAGCCAGCATGGGAATCTGACCGCCATTGGTCACATCATCCAATCCATTGTCCAATCATCTGCCAAAATTGCTGCCAATGCGAATACTATTGCCATCTTAATATGTCTTCTAATGCTTATCACTATTGTCCCTATCACAGTATGGATTGTCAATTTATTGATCTTTCCTCCATTTCTCATTGATTGATTGATTTGCCCAAAGCATATCAGAAACTAACCTAAATTTAGCAATGCTGCAAAAAGTAGAGATGAGTGAAATTAATGAATATAGTCTGTACAATCATTTGTGCAAAACCATCATAGAAATAACAGAAAAACAAATAGTTGCAGAAATAAAATAAATAAATCACATAAAATACATCTATGAAATATAAGGAATAACCCCAGATAAGAGAGAAATTATTGAGATCAAAATTAATTTGCAGCTCTTGTGCAATTGCATCAGCCAGGACAGGCAAATATATGAGGCTGGCAACTAATCACAATAATAGCACATATGCTCATGCATGTTTGCATCTGCACTGACTGGTGAAATAAAGAGAACATCATTTTTCTCCAAGTGAATAATTTGTTTGTGAGGAAAAATTATCTGAGAAAGTTTATGTTTGGTAGCAGAAAAATAAATTTTGGAGCAGAAAAGAATATCTGCTGAAAAAAAATTTTCATACAAAAAAATTTATTTTTCTTAATGAAAAATTTAAATTCTCATTTTGCCATTTTATGGAAACTGCATTAGATAAGATAGATAATTAGATAATTAGATAAGACAGCTGAGAAATGCAATAATTGATGAGTATGTTGTGTTTCTTTTCATCGCTTATATCAGTGTGTAAGGCATCACAATGCTTCCAGTTCAGAATACCAGGGCACATGGCTTGCTTATGCCCTAATACAAAGAATAAATTTACAAGGTCCAAATCTAAAAGAATGTGAAGAAGAAGCAAGCAATCACTGCCTTATTGGAATGTGAGCCCTCCATTAATGATAGATGTCCTTATTCTTAATCTAGCAGCATTGCTTTTTCGGTTTCACATTTGATACTTAACTGACTTTTACATCTTGGAGTCTTCTGGAAATCTATTTAATTAAAAAATTAATGCATTAACTGACTAATTTCCAGTACTCCTATAATATTTGAAATTTGTGCCCAAGATGGTTGTGTATTATGCAAATTTTTTTTATCATGCAAATTTTTATGTATTGTGCAAATTTTTTCCCTCAGAAGGATCTAGGTGGCCCAACAATGTGTATCCATTAAGAAAATATAAAGGCCTGCCTAACAATGTTCTTGTGTTTTTGGTTTTCCAGTAAACATGGTATTTCCCATATAACACTTGGCCTCAAAATCACTATTCAGGGCTTTCTGAATGGCAACCCAAAAATGACAGCAGGAGAAAGTGATATTTTTGCATATCTCCTAAGGAACTAACATTCAAACTTCCTGAGGAAAAATAATTTCACATATCTGATTAATAAGGGTTTCAGAATATACTGCCTGGATGTTGAAAAACTTTTGGTTATCAAGAATAGAAAAAAATCTATTCCACCACCTGTATTGGCTGACCCCCAGCAGATTTTCTGTGCTGTGCATCTATGGACATAACAACCAACACTCAAAAATTTTTGCAGTAAAAATGCTACAACAAAAGCAGTCATTAGATAGTTGTGTCATTTTTCATATCAAGCATTTTATAAAAGACAGAATATAGCATGGTACCCCAATGCATGATTCTGACTACTTTTACCTAGTTTACAGCATGCTCTAAGAATCATTCCAATATCCAAAGAATAACCAAACAAGCAAAAAAAGACTAATCCAAAAGTGTTAGCATTTCTCTAGTCATCATTTCTGCATTTGTGGATAATGTCCCTGGATATTTCTAAAATGTAGTAGGATATTGTTGATTTCTTTTCTTGCCTTCCCAAATTACTGAGTGGATCCTGTTTGATACAAAAATTATTGTTGATTATGCTGAATACAGCATATAGATTTTATTACCAGTTTATTCCAGTTCTGTAAATGATGCAATACAGTGGTTGAGTGGAATGCATACCCTCCTTCCTTGACATTTTGTGTGATTTTCACAGGTTTGCATCATAGTTGCTTGTGTTCCTCTAGAATTCCGATTTTCAACTGATCCTAGATTGAAAAAAAGCTGACATTCTGTATGACTAGGAAATTTCTGATGGGTCAATTGCTTTTTTCTGTATTTTTTCCATGCAGTGAAATGCTTGAGTGGGAAGAGGCTAGACATAGGCGAGGTAGAGTTTTTGTTTTTTTTGCAGCTGGGCATTTATTTTTTGTTTTGCAGTTGGGCAACACATGTAAATGTCAGGTAGAATTATTGCTGACCCCAAACACATTCCATCCACTAGTAGACATGTGAGCTATCAGTTTTTTCAAATGTTGGGAAATAATACTTGCTGCAGAGTGGCTTATCATGCCATGTGATGGACTGCACCACATGATTGTCCATGCCATGTGTTGACTGGGTAGCACATTCGCTACCTTGGCCACATTCGCTGTCAGCCTGCAAAAAAAAGTCAGTGGTGAGTAAAAATAAGTAATACCACCATCAAAATGACCACACAGAGCTGAAAATGAGAAACTATTAGTGACTATGCTTTTTTAACAGATGGGGGACTGATTATTTTCTGCACTTATGGATCCATGGTATGCCCCTGCACAATTTTATATTACTATGAGGAATCATTTGGATTATAATTGTTTGCATGCACTATAACTGTCAAGTTTTTTGTTAGGATTTTCTATATCTAGTTACCATTTTTTTTATCAATCCTGCTATTTTATCCAGTTCATCATCTATATTTTCTCAGATTATTCTATTTTTATTATACCATAATGTTAAAAAGGTCCATTAAAACCCTTAGTTAAATGGACAAAAATGTAGATAACTATCAGGGCCAGCAAAAGAGGATTCATCATCACATTATTCATGACAATTTCCCTTGGGCCAGTGGACAAAAAATTTGGGCCAATTACAGCTGCCCCTTTGGAAGGTCATTGTCTTCAACAGAGGAGAAAATACATCAGAGAACCAAAGAAGAGGTTGTAAATTATGGGAATGATCCAAAATTGACAGCTCTCCATAGCTTTCATACTTTATATAATTTCAATACGTTTTTTATTTTCTGTCTTTTACTAGATGATGACGCCAACAAAAAGTCCACAGAGAAGTGCAGTAAAAAGCATCACAAAAACTGTGCTGAAAAATTTTGACAGTGAGCAATTAGAATAAATTGGGGGAAGAGAAAAAATCATTGTATGGACCTGGCCAATGAAACATCCCTTCCTGCTGTAAGTCTAAAAACTAATTGTGTAGCAGGTGGTTGACTGTGCCATCTGGCAAACTTAGCTGTGTGACAAGTATGGTCGGCTTACATATGAAAGACACCATTTACAGTAAAAAATCATTTTGTTGATCCCTTTCCTTTTTTTCTGTATATAATTTTTTCACTGTTTCTATTTCATTCTTCTTTCTCTTACAGTTTCCCCTTTTCCATTATCATTCTGGATCATTCAATTCTATGTCTCATTACTTTTTGGTTTTATTTTCCTATTGTGTTTTTTCTATTTGTTTCTTCATTTTTGTTCCCATACATTTCTTTTCCATTTGACTTTAGCCACCATTTCTTGTAGTTTTTACCTCAAAATCGTATTTCAGTTGTTAATTCTCTTTCCAGGTACTCATATTCTTTTTTCGCTTCTCAATCTCCGTTTTTTCCCTTTTTACTTTTGTTCTTGTTTTTTTATTCAATTCTACTCACTCATCTTCCTCTCTGTTAAATTCCTTGAATCTTCCAAAATATTATTTTCATTTTTCTGTTCCTTGTTTGCACTTCCTTACGCATTTCTTTACACTGCAGAAAAGCAAAAACAGTTTCTGCTCCTTTGTTTTCTCCTGTTATCATAGTGAACATTTGTGTGTATTCCTTTTTTCTTTTGTTTTTGGAGTGTATAATTTATGTTTTAGTTTAGTTATGTTTTCACAGCTTTTGTGGGACAGTGGTCATAGTGTGGCACAATCTTCTGGAAAATTTTTTGATACACCTTTTTTTTAGTCCAGTTAATACATAAAATTTGATTAGCATGAAAGGCTGACAATTGATAAGAAATTTGAAGCAAAGACTACTGACAATTTTAGACTTTGCATGCAATTAGCAGTTTTGAAAATATCAGAAACATGAGTTACACTAGAGTACTTCAGATTCTTTTTGTTCACACTATTTCAATAATCGTTTTTTTTTGGCTATTTCTTATTTTTGGGACATTTTTTTTTATTCTTTTGTATTGCGTTAGTTTATCTTTGTTCTCCTTCGTGTTTATTTCTTTCATGCTCTCTTAGCAATGTTGCCTTGGATGAATCCAACGTCAAATGGGATGACCCCAAAGAAAGTACACCCAGCTGCAACCTCAAAAATGCAGTGACTAAAAGATGAAATAAACTTTCTTGTCACATTTCCAACCTTTGGTTTTTTTTCTTTTTTGCACTTGTATATTTATTCTTTTACTATTGTGAAAAAATTATGATCCAAAACTGCTCTCCTCACATTGACAATTACATTCTACCAAATTTGACTAAAATTTCAATAAAATACCAGACAATTAGTGAGTGATGACCATTATAACATTTTATAAACAAACCATAATATTTGAGATGAGCACAAAGGCAAACTTTAATTCATATCTGAAACTTCAAAAAAAGTTATGCAAAGGCTCTATTTTAAAACTACCTGTTTATTTGTACTTCCCATCAGATTATCAAAAACTTATGCTCAGAAATATTCTCCTATTTGTCAGAACACTTCCACAACATGTCAGAGTATTGTGCTGTCCACCAAAGATCATTCCTATCTGTCGGATGTTTCAGATCATACAGCTTAGTTTTTCTCACTATCCATAAATGCCAAAGCTGATACTTGGTGAGGGTTGCAATTTTATGCTCACGCCCCATATGGAGATACAAAAGAGAAGCTTGAAAATTCATCTATAAACTTTGATCAAAAAATCCTAAGTATAACACAAATTTCTTTATTAGTTGTCTTCTCATAAAACAGAATTTAAAAGCTTTTGGTGATTTTGTTTTTCTTCCAAGGGTGATGTCCACCCCAGAGGCATACACTTGCATCAAAGCAACTAATCTGTCTCCCTACTAATTCCAAAGCTTCTCCCAACTGTTCCTGTGTGTTGATTGGCTGCATCAGAATTATGGGCCTAAAACATGAATATAGTAATGGGTATTCAAAATTATGGCAATCCAAATTTATCCAAACTAACCTCCATGATATAATTTACAGCTCACTATAGTACACCAAAATGAAGACCAAGAATAACAGGAAATAACTAAATGCTCATTTATATCTCTTCTTCTCCATGGTTACCAGAATAGAACAGGTAGCTTAATTGAAATTCCTAAAGGCTTAGGTCTCAGAGAAGGGTTCTGATGTACAAGAGATATTTTAGGAAAAGTTTTTTATGAGAAAAAATTTATCTGATCTAGATAAAAATAACAGGGAATAAAATATCACATAATTGAATCAATTCTATGCTGTGGTGCATACTGTAGTGTTATTATGAACCAAGTGTTCAAAACCCCTTCCTAAGTGCAGCTAGTCTCATAACTCTGATGATAATCCTGGATGCCATATTAATAGACTTTCAGAAAACTTTGAGCATTCCCCTCCAGATGAACGGAAGGACTTGAAAAATTGGAGAATTCATCTCTGCCAATTCTTTTTTTCTCTCAATGGCAAGAATCATTCAAATGCAAGAACTTTTTCGCAATGGCATGGATCAGCTGAACTATCAGTCCTGACATTTAATATTTTTCTTTCAACTGAAGGTCAGAATCTGTTTTTCATCAGGTAGAGATTGCTACCAAGTGTCAAGATCCCTATACAGAATAAATTGCTACAGCACTTGAGACATTCCAATATGAGATTCACTGTTCAACATAAAAAAAGAAAAGTTTTCACTTGTTTTTATCAGCGTATTTACTTCATGAGATTGCAGAGTTGATCAAGGAAAATATGATGATTGAAAAGAAGAAGATTTTACGGTGAAAATTCAGTATAAATTCTTGAATTTGATGAAGTATTAAGGGAGAAATATGTTGAGATGAATGAAAATTTTGTGAAACCACTCAATGCAACCAATACTTTCTTAACCTGATGTTTGAGTCATATGAATATGCAAATCCCTGATATTTTCAAAAAGTAAGGAATAAAAATGCATGACTGCAAAATCAAAAAACTGATCAGTTCTTTACAGAACAATGCTAGCCTAAATTGTGTTGAAATTTCGAAACAGTTTTTTCCAAAATCTTTTGTTGTAAATCGAAATGAAATTGTGAATCATTCAGGCATATGTTTTTCATACTCTGGTTCTCTGCGCAAGTTCAAAATCAGCTCATTAATCAAGTGTTACCATGTTGATCGACCAAACAGCAACTTTTCAGTTTAGAGCTCAGCATATAATGATGTGGTTCACATCAGTTATAGATGAGCACAATAAATTGATCTTAATTTTTTGTGTTTTATATTTATAAAACAAGTATAAGTGAAAATGAGAGCTAAAAATTCATATATTTTAAAAGAATCAGTAGAACATACTGAAAATCGAGAATTTTATGAAAGCATAGAAAGAAAGACATTTTTAGTTGAGATGAAAAGCTACAGAAGAATTTAACCACCCAATGTTTAGATCGAAAATGGTCATAATAAATACAAATGCTAAAGACTTTGAGAATGAATCACCTTTTGTACCCGAGCATCATCATTCAAGAAAACCTTGGTTGAATGTTGGTCAAAGATCCAAAAGACTCAAAAGTTTATTGATCATTCAAAATTGGATAGCCAATACTTAAGTGTGCCTTGGAGAATAAATTAGAGAAAACAAAGCAGGTTCTTTATAGAGGTTGCTATTGCCCTTTATAAATGTGACAAAGCCCAGTAGTACACATACTGTTGGCTATTATGGATGCCATGTCTTATCATTTGTGTTTGGCATTGCAGCTCAAATTGATTTAGTTGAAAATTTGAAGCTTCAATGGATTGACCAAGATACAAAATAACTACATTAAATTTGGATATTCCTATTTGGTGATGAGACTCTTGGGAGTCATATGATGGGTCATCTCAACAAAGCCGTGCTTTCTATGCAACATTCCATTAGTTGAAATGTGTAACCTCATCAACAAATCAATATTGTGTACTAATCTCAGTTGGAATCTAAATGAAATGAAGAGTGATACAATAATGTATGATAATTTGAACAAATCAGCAAAACTTCATAAAAATAAAATAATTTTTTTTTTGCCCCTGTTTAATGTATAAATTGAGAGTAATTTAGTGCCCACTATGTGTATTATGCTGGGTGAATTATTGAATGTCATGCTCGAAATCATTTGTCATAAATATCTCTGAGAACAATGAACAAAACAATACCAAACACTATGAGCCAGCTGTGAGTAAAAATTTTGGGTTCAATTCCAAATTCAAATCCAGAATATTCTAAGAAAACATGATTCGTGGGCAGCTTGAAATACTCCTAGATTGAGCTTTTTACATATTGTCCAGAAAAGGAAATCAATGTCCTGGATTTGTTGCAGAAAAATCCGTGCATGAAAATGGTTGATTTAAAAACTTGATGAAAAACTTTGGCTAACTACTTCTCTAACTATTCATTCAACACACAAATATCACAATGTAAAATGTGAATAAACCTTTGGCATTGTGGGCTATTGCTGTTGCTATTGCCTCGTCTTCTTGTTGAGAAAGAAAACAACAGAAATCATCTGTACAATCTTATCCTGAAGATGATCATCATCTCCAACCACAAAGACCACATTCCAAGTTCAAATCACTGTTACAAGGATCGTTTTATATGATGGTAGTGATGCACTAAGTTGGCTCAATAAGCAGTCATGAGAGATGTTTATTTTCCTGCAATGTGGTTCCTTGAGTTGCCTCAAGTAAAAAAAACAAATCTCAGAATCAACTCAAACATTTTAGATTTAAAGATCTCCGATGCTTGAATAATATGACAAAAAATGAAAGTTTCTCAAATGTATTAATTTCTCACCTTTCTTCACAAACATTGATTCTAAAATAATTTCTATCATGTAACAAAAATTTCTATTTTTCAGATGTGTTCAGTAGGGCAGCAGCGAGTGCCACAATTTAGGCAAATTTAAAACCTACTTTTACAGGTAATAAAAGTCAAAAATTTACTGCATCAAAAAAAAGTAACAATTATTTACTACACAAACTGAATATATCATACAAATTATGTAACAAAAATTATACACAAAAAATGTGAAACTATTTGGATTAACATACTCTATTGAAATGTGTCAAATATTATTTGTACTGGAGGGATACACCAAAATAAGAGTAATTTAAAAAGCAATAATTAAGATCAAGCCAAAACAGAGACAACAACACTTTCTTAATACTAATTCAAATATTATACATTTTAAACTTTCTTAATTTAATGAAAAATGAGATGAGGTATCTATTTTCTATTTTTTTAATTTTAAACTGATTTACTCATTTGTAAGGGTCACATTGGTATTCAAACAGCCTCACTATACATGTCAACTGTAAGCAAAATTCATTCCAACATAAAAAACACCAAAATATACACCAAAATAATGAAAGTAATATTTTATTTTCGAGTAATTATGATGTGAACTCACTTCTCATTCTTTCAATATCAGGTTAAAAAAGTAAACCCAAAACGATAAACTAAAAGGAATACAGACTACAACATTAATAAAGGACAAACCTAAGGCCATTCTACTAGCTAATTTATGAATTTGGTCAAAGCTTTCAGGCATGAAATTCATAATGAAAGGAATGAGCTTTTCTAATATATCGTTGTATCCAAATTTTATGCACATTTCAATAAAGTGAATAATTTTGGAATTTTAGTCATAGTCAGACACTACTCCTACTACTCCTAAAGTGACCGAACAGATCAATATGCCACAACCACAACATTGCACCTTGCTCAAGTGAATGTTTGGACTGTTCTGCCTTGTCTGATTCTCCCACAGGACTGCACCCTCTGTGCCTTGCTCATGTGCTTCCTCTGTGAGCTACTTGTGCTGTTACTGACATGTGATGCTCATGTCTCACCTATGAGCTAACTTACTCGTGGTACCAGCACTGCCCTGTCTGCTGTAGCTCTCAGTCAGGACAACCCAACCTGTTATATCCAGACCTGTTTGCATAATAATTATGTGAATTAGTTGAAAAAAACATCTATCCAGGGTGAACAGTGTTGGCCTGTGTTCCATCATTCTCCCTTTCTAAGCAATAACAAGACATATGCAGTAACACAGTTTATTGTTTTAACTACTATAAAAACAAAAAAAATGAAAACTATGGAGGAGCACCTACCTGTTCCTTCTATCACAACTATGTTAAGACTCTTTGGCTGCTCTGTGGCCCCTACTTTGTCGACGCTTAGTGTCCCATTGTAATCGCCATCCACAGCCCTGGATGACACCATGGAGATGCTCAGATCATCTTTTGCTGCACTTACACACGACCCTTGACCAATACCTTCCAACATGGCCTTGATCTTGACGGCTATCAAGGGCTAAAGTGCGTCATCCACCTCCTGCTTCCTAGCATGCTGAGGGTTGCCAGCCTTTGTCAACTGTTGTCCCTTTGAGCCCTTTCCAATAGGCACCTAGAACATATACCTATTCGCAACCCCCTTCTAACACAAACATAATGCTTCTGCTTACACTCGCGCTATTTCTTGTTCCATTTGTCCTAAGTCATAGGACCAATTGATGGTTCCCATGGAAAAGATTTCCATGAACCCCCTGTGGGACATCATCCCCTCATTCTGCTTGCCAGCCTCTTGACCTAGAGGAAGAAGTGTTTAAACAGACAAAAATTCACTAGAAATTATAAAAAATCTATGAAATGAGGTGGAGTTTAGTGAGATGAATAAAGCCTGTGTCAAAACTAATATTGCTACACATAGAAAATTTGCGTAGGAAATATTTTCCTGAAAAATCAATTTTTGTGAAAATTTTAAAAAGCTTGTATTAAAATTGACTAAAATTTTGTGGAAATGACAACAATTTCCTTGAAATGAATAAAAGATGAGATGTAAATGAACAAAACATATGCCAAAATTCTATGCTCAAACAAAGAAAATGTACAAAGGATTTCTAGTGGAAAACATAAAAAGAATTTTTGATTTCTGTATTGTTTTTCAAAACTTGTTCTAAATATGAACAAAATCTGAAATGTTAATAATCATAATGTGAGATGGAATTGAACAGGATTTCTAAATAAACAGAACTGACATGATTCAAAAATATATAGATGCTACAAACATATGCATATATGCTCTATGGATAAGGCATAGTACAATAAAATGGTTCTCCTATGGAATTGATCATTGATCAAAAATGTCCAATTAAAAAAGAAAATTATTTAGCATGCACACTTTTATTCCTTATATGATTAAAAATTAGCATTAAAATTTGCATTTGACATCCACTTTTGTCCACTCTTGCATACTGTCCTGGCTGAAGTATACTATAAGAATAAATAGTCAATGAGTCGAAAAATGAGAAAAGAATAAATGGTCAGTAACCATTTCACCTTAAGCAGCTACTGAAGGAGAAATAGTCGGTGTTGTTTATCACATTTTACATCCTCTATTTTACAGGCCTTTCTGTGAACCTATCAAGTTTTTTCACAATATTAGCAAAAGTTGGATAATTTTTCTTAGCCAATGGCTATATGAGTAAATTCATTTGGTTCCTAAATTTTGCCATCCAGAATTCATACCATTTATCCTGATGGCAACGGAATTGAAGAAAAATTCATGAACATGTGAAAAAATGCTCTAAGCACGCAGAATATTTTTTTAGAGAGAAGTCAAATCAAAAAGTGTGAGTTTTAGATTGGAAATTAAACATCTTCTCCAAGTATTTCTCGTTTTTGATGAGTACAAATTCCCAATATTCCTATCCAGTTTTTATGCTCTCCTTAAAACTTGCTCCTTTCCACTTCTTTGGTTTCAGAAGATTTAAAATTGTTTTTTTCTCAATGTTGGTTGAAATATTCATTTTACATTGTTTTTTGGATATCTTGTATGATACAGTGAAACCCAACTCCATTCAGATTTGTGTTTTTGAATTTAAAAATGTTAGAAAGTAATTTTTTTTATTCTCCAGGATGCAGGCAGCTTCGATGTCTCTAATTAGGTTCATGCAATACTTGTTCTTCATCTCCAGTGAGAATGTTTTGGTGAAATTTTGAGAAATTTGCACAAAAAACAGCCATATTAAATTTTGTTTCGGCTATGATGTTATATGTAAATGGTGCTCCTCCCAAAGTCATTTACAAGAGCCAACTGAAAAATTTTCATAAATTTAAACCTAATGACCGAATTGAATACAAATTGATAAAATTACCAGATACCAAATGTGGCTTATCAATAACAGTAGTGGGCACAGATGTACAAATATGTTTTATCAAAGGACCTTTATCAAACTCTGCAGACAAAATATGCAGAGCAAAAGGGCTGTATTGACTGACTGAGAACTGAGGAGAACTGACTGAGAACTGAGGAGAACTGACTGAGAACTGAAGAGAACTGAGACTAGTTGCAAATCCATTTTGTGAACTTTGCACAATATGCTCAAGGGCAATTCCTGCTCCTTCCAGGGAATGTTGGACACCTGAGCCAATACTTGACATGGTGTCATACAATGCTCCTGGTTGGAGTGACATACTTGATGTATAATTTATCAGTCCTGTCAAAATTGATTCCAGTTGGTGGGTCTTGTAAATATATTGCTTTAAAAATGTATAACTGGATGGTGCATCAGAAAGTCGATCATGGAAGACCATAGGTGAGTCAAACTGAAAAAGTTTATAATGACCTTTCCATGTGAGTTCTTATGGGACGTTTGTGACAAGAACGTTTCCCTGCACAGTGACCCATGTATTGTTTAACCCATATATGCCTGTTGTGTGATGATTGCAGTTCACTTGTGGGCTGAAGGTTACTAGATCATTAGACCCTGGTGCTACAAACATGGTGCTATTTGTCTCTAGTCTAACAGGTAGATATTTGTAGCATATATTATCAATTTTGTAGTCACGATACACCATTGATACATTTACTTGGTGGCAAGGCCAAATTCGCCTGTGAATTCAGCAATTATGTCAGTCCACTGCAAAAAAGATCTTGCTCCAACAGTGGAGTCCAATTGAAGTAATTGCCAAACAAGATCCAAATAACATTGTGAGTGGCGGCACATTTCCAGCCATATAAATGGAAAATTCATGATTTCCATTTGTGCAACTCTAAATTGCGAGTAGTTTAGTTTAGCATTGACAGGGTCTACATTTTGAGAAAAAGTAGAAACTAAATTGACTGCCGACTGATCTCATTGGGTTATATGAGTATTTGGTGTGATAAGAACTACACCTTGTGAGTTCAAAATACTACCTCCTATACTGGACGGGCAATGGGTGTAAGGTTGCTTTTTATAAAATGTGACTTGTAAGGAATCAATAATATAGTACTCGCCTGAAACTTGGGCTGAGTAATTAACTATGAAAACATAGTGACACACCTGTGTAAACCTTGTGCCATTCCAAATGATAACCCCTTCCTGCAGGTTTCAAAGACCTGAAGAAGGTTGGCAATTTCCAACATCACCTAAATCGGTTAGCAAAGTTTTTCTAGTCCAGGTGCCAACCTGTCCCATTTCCAAGAAAAAGTTTGTTACTTCTTGACAAAAGTCAGGACAACACCACTTATACTGCACCGTTAGATTGTTGTTTGTAGAGTAGATGCCTGAATTCTGCTTAATCAAAGTCTCTCCATTGTAGATCTTATACTGGGCTGCATATTTACATTCGTGTCGAGGGACATTGTGATAGCTTATATGATCTGCAACAGTGCTTTTTGATCCAAAAAATCCAGTATTAGTACATATTTTCCTTGCGTGTCTCATGCACTTGAAAGCCTGTTCAACTTTTGGATTCTGGCGAGGTGTGAATACTTGAACTGTGACGTTCATAGGACTGTATTGTATATTATTGGGAGGCGTACAATCAATGCGCTTTGGAACATTGATTGCATGACCACTACGTGAAGCCCCGCAAATTTGATATGACTCAACTTTTACTGCAAGCATGTTACAAAGAATAGCAGTACTGAAAATTAACAATGAGCTTAATTGTTTTACATTAATCTTTTTAAAAAATGTGTAACGTACCTGCT
This sequence comes from Romanomermis culicivorax, assembly GCA_963922205.1. NCBI lineage: Eukaryota > Metazoa > Nematoda > Enoplea > Mermithida > Mermithidae > Romanomermis > Romanomermis culicivorax. The sequence continues at coordinate 103,144 of CAWUHX010000171.1, read as the reverse complement.
AATGCAGTACTGTAAATATATAGCATACTGTATGTGATAGACATTTATTAAATATTATTTCATTTTCATATTTTACCATCTCAAGGGTGTCTGGGATTCACACCCAAACATTCCTATAGAATTACGTGAAGTACTTTATTTTGATCCATTCACACCCCCGTAGTCCAATTAAGATGCCCCAATTAATTTGCACAAACGGCAGCTGGTCCCCTAGAACCTACACTAAACTACACATTCCACGGCTACCGTAATCCCCCCTAAAAATCGTAAACAACACCTGCACACAGTAAAATAAGTAAAAGCCCTGCCAGACAGTAGTCTCAAGTGTAACGGTAGCGATGACCCCACAAAACACGTGTATTCAGAGAAACAGATACAGGAAGCATGCACAGAAGCACAAAGGTGTGGCTAAGCCCACTGTAGGAAGCAAGCAATACACAAAAAGCATACCATACTAGAAAAGTGTTAAGGGGCGTGAGTAAGTAAGCATGAAAAGTGAAGCAGGAAGCGACGATTGGCCGAAGAAGATGGACAGAAGCACGACCTCCCGCGACGCCCAGGGAGTGGCCAAAAACGTCGTATAAAAAGAGAAGCAAAGGGTGATTTTATTAGTTTTTTTTGGATTATTGAATTCTTCGTTTCTCAAACCACGTTCATTTCCGTTTTATATTTGCAAGCAGCCATTTTTAGGAAAGCATTTAAACTGGGGCCCGTTCGTTATTTTTAAACCGACACTGCGTTTTTTGTATTGTTGTCGACGTCTCAAAGCAGCCATCAATTAGTATCCTATCACCCCCTATTGTGAATTGCCCGTCTCCCCCCCGCGCGTTTTGTTGCCGTGACGTCCATTTGGTTAAAGTAAAGTGCTTCACAAAATCTGGTTGTTACAAATGCAACAAACACGAATTTTAAAAAAAGGATCGAGCAAAGCTGAAATCTGCCCATTGAGTGGCGCTGCCATTTTTCATTTGTGGTCAATGGCTGTAAAAATGACCAGTTAGTACTCTGGCAAACTATTTTAGGAAAAATTTCACCTAGTTGCTGTTTGTGCAATTGTGCTGATAAAATATCCAAGTTGTGGCGTGATTGTTTTGTTTTTTTCACGTCATTTGGTGGCCTATTTTTTAGTTCCAAAGCCTAACGTTGTAATTCGTTCTTCAAGCTTTCTGCTGTAACAGATACAGCGTTTTGTTCAATCGTGGAAGGCTTGCCCTTGATTGCCCTTTTCCCTCGGCTGGTAGGTGGAGGAACCTGTAAATATGCCAGATTACTAGCTGATTTTAGTGTCAAACTTACAGTGTCATTTACCAGATCATTTATATTCATTTTTGCAGTATTTTCTGCAAGATCGTCTTGGCGTGGGATGACCACAGTGGCTACATCTCCTGGTGCCATTTGTAATGTTTCTTCACTTTTCTGGGACTCTGTCTCCTTGCCATCCATTTCCTCATTGTTGTACGAAAATTCCGGTTGGAATTTCTTATGTGGTGTAGGTGAAGATGAGTGGGACCTTTGCTTATCTTTACCACAATGTGGGCAATGCTTGCATGTGCAAGTAGGACCTGAAGAAATGGAAAGAATAAATTGATTAGCAACATGGTTAGCTGAGAAAAGATTTGCCAAATTTTCATCATCGAAATCTATAGTTGTGGAAGCATCAGTGGTAGGCAAAATTAGATTGTTTTGTGGAAGAAAATTTCTAGAACTACTACCATTTTGCCTTTGTGGCTTTGGGCATGCTCGAGACTTGTGGCCTGTTAATCCACAGTTTGCACATGGCGAACGGCAGTTAGCGGTGGCATGGGTAGTACGTCCACAAATATCACAACAAGATCTTTTTTGTTTTTGATTTCTTTGGCAGTAATGCATTGTGTGATTTGTCATGCCAGGACAATTATGACAGACTATAGGGTTTGATGGGCATTGCCACCAGCCATCTTCTGCATTAGACAGTCTATTGAACACAGGTTCACTACTTTTTCTAGTGCCTCTGCCTTTAAGGGAGTAGATCCTTCATCCTCCAAAGACATTGTAGTATTAGGAGTGCTAGAAATTAGTAGCTTAGCATCTGCTATTTATTTTTTGAAATAATCGCTAATAGTAAGCTTGGTTGGCATCACTGAGCCTTTACCCAACAACAAATGAGTCTTGGCCCAGGTTTAAATTTTGCCGAAATTAGCTCACTGACATAGGTGAGGTAGACAGGGTTTCTGAAACCGGAAAACACTGAAATTTGGTAGTCAAAGTACCGTAAAATAATAAATTTGGTAGTCAAAGTATCGAAAAATAATGAATTTGGTAGTCAAACTACCAGAAAATACTAAATTTGGTGGTCAAAGTACCGAAAATTAATGAATTTGGTAGTCAAAGAACCAGAAAATACTAAATTTGGTAGTCAAAGTACCGAAAATTAATGAATTTGGTAGTCAAAGTACCAGAAAATAATAAATTTGTTAGTCAAAGTACCGAAAATTAATGAATTTGGTAGTCAAAGTACTGAAAATTAATGAATTTGGTAGTCAAAGTACCAGAAAATACTGAATTCGGTAGTCAAAGTATCCCAAAATACTAAGTTTGGTAAAACTGGTGAATGATAAGAGATTACCCGACTGTGGTAAACTGATGTGCTCAGGTGGGGTCCGGACCTCCTGGCTGTTCAGGTTAATGTGAACAGGTAAAGTAAGAAAAATGATGTGGGGTTGACGTTGAACCCAAACTTGCATATAAAATTGAATCAGTGATGGGATAAACCCGTATTCCACTGATGGGGTAAACCCTAATTTGCCAGCCTCGCCATGTCAAAACGGCCCGTGTGCCTTTCGAAGAGAAAAGTTTGCAAGTTCTTTTCCGCGTAGGGATAATACAACTAGGTACAAAATGTACACTTTATTTTTTGTAACTTATTCCATTGACCACTACAATATATAAACTAACACACATACTTTGATTGAGAAATGGAATACGATATTACATTGTAAGAAAGAGTATCAATAAAAAGCGAATGATCCGAAAATGATCAGAAAGACTAGAATGAATATTTTTCTTCCTAACATACAATATATTATGGACACACGAGTATGTACGAGTCTGAGTACCTAATGAGATTTTTTAAGATTTAATTATATAAGCTGAACGATATACATTTTAAGCAATTTCCTTTTTTTCAATTAGATTGTCCAAAATAAGAAAAGTAATTCGGTTGTATAAAATGGAAAAAAAGTACGGAAATGAAAAAAGACAATTAAATTAAATAAAATGAAAGATAATAATTGGAAGAAAATATTATACAGAAGTTCATAAAAATAATATAAACTAGAATTTATCATGACAGCCACTCTCCCTGGCTAGTTCCTTATTTATTTATAGTGGTAAAGGGGCATGCACACTGGGGCATACTGTGGAGTCTTTCGACTCAGCCTCAACCAAAGGCTTGAACGTTTGTGCATTTATTCATCAGCTTGATTCGTTTAGACCGAACTGCGCTCGTAAGCGCATATAATCAATTTGATTCTACTCGCTTGATCGAATGCCATGGTGTAAAATTGTTTATGATTCATGATAACGGTACCCCAATGGAATTCGGCATTTGCTGTTGCTATCCAAGAGTCCGGCACATCTGCATAATCATTAAACAAATACGACGACCAATTATTTCTAACCACCTCGGGTGGATTCTTTCAATTTTTCATTTCATTTGCAGATAATAAAGAGATGTTTGATATTAGATCCATGCAAAGAAAAGATAATGAACTGATGAAAGTTATTGAAGTACTTCTTAGCATGCAACCTCAATCAGATGCACCTACAACACCCGCCTCAGACTACTTACTAAAGAATGGTGTACTTTTTAAATTGGATCACTCTATTGAAAAATTGGTGATCCCAGGAGAACTAAGGTCATTGATTATGTACATGTACCATGATAATTTATTTTCCCATCATTTTAGTGCAAAGAAAACGTATCAGTTAATCACTAAAGGATATTTTTGGATAAAAATGCAACAAGATATAGCAAACTATTGCAAAAAATGTGAATTATGCCAAGTAAATAAGCCAAGTCGCCACAAGGTAAAGGCTTCTCTAAAGCTCATGGTTGGGAGGAAGAAAAATAATGGAAGGTATACACAGATGGAGTGCAGGTGCAGGAAAAAAACTTCCTTAAAGCTCTATTAAAAGCCTCCATGTGTAGTAGTTTGCCACTAAAAAACTGTTTTCCATTGTACAAATCCATTATGTCTGACCATAAATGAAATTTGATGCTTCAAAATGATGAGTTCAGTGTTATATCTATCATGCTATTTTACTTTCTATACTGATTGTGATGAAATTAGACCTTAGAGTATTATTAAATGAATCAATTTTTTGCACTAACTATTGCACCTACCCTGAAATTTGTGGAACCTTCTGCAGTACCTAATGTTTCTATGTTTTGCACCTATAAATTCAGTCTCTAATAATATCATTTCTTACTGCAATGTCTTGGAATAAATTGGAATTTTTTATGCAAAACCATCAAAATGGCACTCCACTGAAAGGATGGCTGGCCATCTTGACTTCACATTGAAATGAATGCTTTGGAGTCTGAAATAAATAAGTAAAAGTATATTGTTGATATCAAATATTATGTTAAAGCACCTTATGAGTTATAGGTGACCCAACTTCAATTAACTGTTTGAATGCACCAATATTTTATACTTATCAAGTCAAGTAAGCTGATGACTTTTTGTGGACTTTTCCAAAAAATTTCAAATGAAGGAAAAATAGACTTGAACAATAAAGCAGTAGAATAAGTAATTTCAGAAAAATTTATCCAATTTTTCAAAAAGTTCCGAATAATTGATAATTTTGCACAAAAGTTATTCATTCCAAAATAATGCAGAAAATGATAATTTTGAATGAGCCCACCCAGCTGAAATTTTGGGGTGAACTCACCCTCCTGAAATTTGCTTTTTTTAAAACAGGTTTTTTAAAGATTATGCATATTTCCTTTGAAAAACAAGCTACTGTAACTTTTCTTAATTTTTTGCCTGCCAACCCACCATCCATCTTGATAAAAAGTTCAAGGACCCTCCTTATGGAATATTCTTGCCATGCATTTCTGGCTGCTAAATTTGCTCAACACACTAGTACCTAGGAAACATGCACAAAGTAAAAGATTAATGCTTGAACAAATTGAAATCTTCATTTGTTCTAGGTCTGTAAGAACTAAATCAATTTTATGATTGGCTACAAGAAAGTTATAGTCACGCTGAAGACTATTTTCAAATAAAAACACTTGTTGGAGCACAAAAAAACAAAACCATAACTACAAGGAACTTAAACTTCACTTCATTCATTTTGACATGACAGTTTCCAAAAATGTGATCTCAAGTAAATAAAAGATGCTTTTCACAACATGTTTCCAATATGTGTTCACATTTTTCATTACAGAATGTGAGGAATACCTTATAAAACTCACTACCAAAATCTAAATCTTGACAAATATGGAAGACATGAGCTGGCATGGAAATCCCACAACTATTGGTCACATCATCCAATCCATTGTCCAATCATCTGTGAAAATTGCTGTCAATGCCAATACTATCATATTAAATTCCCTTTAATGCTCATACTGATTGTGAATTTATTGCTCTTTCCTCCATTTCCCAATGATTGATTGATTTGCACAGGGCATATCAGAAACTTACTAAAATTTAGCAATGCTGCAGAGAGTCAAGATGAGTGTCTGAATTGGAATGGTCTTATTTGAATGGAATGACTCTTTGCCAATCGTCTCACTATTTGAATTGTATTGCACGAAAGCATATTGGATGGTAGATGATGCCAATGTTTGTTTTTCATGCATTCTTTGTGTCACATTTGGAAGTCTATGTTATATCTATATAAAAACATGAGTTAAATAATCAGATTTCTATGAAAAAATTGTAATGACTTCAGTTGAAAATATACATATATTGTATATCAGCTATAGAAAAGTTGAGATCATACATCAATGAAAATAAACTAGTTCACTTGAAATGATCCATGCTCATTGATATCATGCATTAGTACAAGGGGACAAAGTAGGATTTACTTCATTAGGCCAGTTCTGGACCCATGCCATTTGAAAAAAGATCTCTGGCAATCATCTAGTATAATACAAAGTGTTGTTCATTAGATGACACATATTCCTGTCCACATATTTCATTGAAACTTTGAACAACATTGTTTTCACAGAACAATTTGAAGCATTTGGCATATGGAGGCACAGTTTTTGATTCAGATGATGCAATATCAGTCCTAAAAACGAACCTAAAGCCAAAAAACCAACTTTTACATGCTGGAGTAGGTATTAAAACTTCTTCTGCAATTCTTGTCATAGTGTGCATTTTTGCAGCAAATTTCTGCAATGGTTAACAAATTTTTCACATTTGTGCAGTTGAGGTTATCTTTTTCATTCCACAAAATGGATACTCCAATGAATTCTGAAAACTTTAAAATACACATGATTGTCTTGTTATTATCAACTAATTGATCCAATTGAGCCCTGAACTTTGTGCAAATTTAGGTACACCTGCATCTGCAACATCAAACCTGTAGAAAAATCATTCTTTCATTGAAGCATCTGTATAACCAACAGTAGTTTACATGATCTCTGATATGGTCAACAGTTAGGATCATTATACTTGAAAAATATCATTGTAAGTTGATGTGAGATACCATTCGCAATTATTTTTGCCAAATATCAGTTCAACTTCTAGTACCGGAAATCAGGAGTCCCATCCTAGATTCATCAGAATTATGACATTACTCTTACTTGTTGGACTAATGGGACTAAAAAGTATAATGTCATGCACTCTCCAAGTTTGTCATATCCGATATAAAAGTGGAATACCCATTCTTCCGAAAAATAATATGAACTCATGAAATTATTCACCTGTACAAATAGTTGTATAATTGATCCTTGCTGCTTTTTGGGAGCAAAACTTCAGAAATTGTTTTGTATAATTGATGTAGCTATTATGTGCAAGATCTTCCCATTGCTGAATATCACTTTTCTGTACAGTTTCTCTGCTCATTCTTATTCCTAAATGGGCATTGACATTCATCACCAGGCTTTTTTCATCCTATCCCTTGTAAAGTCCTTAATTTCACAATATTTCTCTAACAGGTGAATTTGATTATTAAATCACAGGCTCTAGAGAAGTTTGTTCTTCAACATTGTTTCTCGAATTTTTCCATCATTAAGATTTCAAACATTCAATCAGCTCTAATGTGTTTTGACCAACTAGTTGCTTGTGAAAAATATCAAAATATTGAGTTGTGAATTTAAGTGTATGTTCACAATGAAAACAAGTGCTTTTTGTGTATTTTAGAGCAGCAAATGCACCACCTATGCTTTTCATCATAATCTCTTTTTCCAGTTATTGTTTAAGCGAACTTTCCATGTGATTCTGGTGGATTACAAATGGGGTCTGCTACAACTTTTTCAATTTTGACATTCCCTTCGAAACCACATGCATTCCTTGAAAAAAACTGAATAAACAAAACAGAAAAAGTTTTTAACTCAGACCACTAAAAAATGTTTCCACAACTATTGGTCATATCCTTCAATCCATTGTCCAAAAAAAAGCTTCTAAGCTTTATCATAATATCCCTTTTAATGTCCATCATGGTCATCCTCAGAATCATTTATATAGACTGTCAATTAATTGCTCTTTGCTCCATTTCCCATCCATTGATTGATTTTCCCAGGGGATACCAGAAACTTACCAAAATTTAGCAATGCTGCCGAAAGTTGAGATGAGTGTCTGCATCATTATTGTCTTATTTGAATAAGATGACTTTTTGCAAATCATTTTAAACTAAAAATATATAATATAAAAAAGCAAGGTAGAAGTGCAAAGATCCAACTCTTGACTGCATAGGCATGTGACAACACAGCACAGCATGGTCATTGCCACTAGAGGCAGTCTTACTCACTCAGCTGCTACACAGGATTTACTTTTGTATAGTTTGACCCTGTGAACTACAATGCATTGCTTCAGTGCAGAAATGAAATTAGTCTGTGCAAAAAAAATAAAGAAACCACATTTGAAATATGAATAAGAAATTCAATGGAATTATCAGAGGTAAGAGAGCAATTTTTTAGATGATGAAAGGCTAGTAAAAACTTCTCAACAAGAAGATGAACAATGACAAAAGTGGAAAGAGTGAAAGAGAAAAAATACCAACGTTTTACAAATATTATTTCAACGCCTAGGTCAAGCCAAAAGTGGCTTTTGTGAATGAGAATTTGCTAGAAATAAACTCGTGGCATTCATTAAAACACAATACACAAATATGATATAACATGAATGATGGGCCTTGATAGCCAGAACACAAAAAACTGCTGGACCAAATAATTAACAGCGACTAAATGTGTGCATGGCTACATAGACACCCAGAATAACACTTATAAATCATATATAATGTGCAAACAACAATTTAGCGCTCAACTGAAAGAAATATTGCAGGAATGTAGATAATCAGTTCAATCAACAACTCAAAATCTTATTAAATCTCTCATAATTTGAATTTTAATTGAAAAGATCTTACTAAATGGATACTAAAAATACACATCATGATGAAAGGTAATTACCAACTTTTTTTGCACCAAAGTTTTCTCAGGTGAATAAGGACATAAAATTATTCTTCACATTTTTCCACATCCAGTTTAAAGATGGGATTTGATGCTTAACTCAACTAAACATTCCGTAGCAACAATTTCCTGAAAAATCAGTAAAAAAGTAAATTTTTTCAACATAAATTGGATAAAGACGAATTCTTAAAATTGAGTTGCGATAAATGTAGCAAAATAAACATTAAAAAAATCAAAAAACTTCAACACGCAGAGAGCATTTGGACACGATGTACTTGAAAACTTATATACTGGTTGCAACATCTAAGAATCTTCATTTAAAAAAAGCAGATTCAACTTTTGCGATCAAAAACACATTTCCATTTAGATAGATTCAAACAAATCAGTTTCATATTTTCGAAAATGATTGATTCACAAAAAATACTTTCAACGAATTTTTGAATCGGAACTTTGAGAAAAAGTAATTGCTTTAAAAGTTGCAACTGGTGGTGAAGGAAAAATATTTTCAGAAATCCGAACATGAGTTATATTGCAGAATATTTGAGATAGATGGATGCAGCGCGCAATGATTATTTATTAAAACTCGGTTCTTCAATTCGAATAACAATAAATTCTGACCAAAAAAGAATTATTCAATCGAAAATCAGTCATAAATAGTAAGAAAGTGATTTGAGAATCAAAAGTATCAATTTTTTCCGTTCAGTCTGATTTGAATGATTGGTGTATTTGATAATCAAGCTCAAAACTTCGCGCCTATGAATATATACATCTGTCTCATGCATGTAACAGAGCCCCTTTTCTGAGGTGGAGGATTATTGATTTCCTAAAATTTTGGATTTGTTGATGTCCTGAAAACGCTTTCAAAAATAGCATACCAGTAAGACCTCCAATCAATTGGGAGAGGGTTAGTGGGATAGGTCTGGGGTACCCATTGTCTCCAAAATCTTGCTAGTCTCAAAATAGTCAAAAAATGGCCGGAAATAGTTGAAAAATAGCAAAACAGTCAGAAAAAAAATTTTGCATCGAAAATTAATAAGCAAGGAGCGAAACGCACCTAAATTTTTAAAGTTCTATAGTTTATACATGCTTTGAAAAGGTAGCTTGTCAACGAATTCGATTTAATTGTCATACATTGTGCCTAATTATCAAATTCTATAATTTTTTTTAATGAGTTTGAAAAGTGATTTTTTTACACGAGCCAAGTTTTGGTTTGAGGAAAAATTAGGTTCTTTAGACAGATACATTGGTTGCTCACACTGAAGCTGACAAGTATTTTAATTTCTAAAAATCAATTTTTCTAGTTTTTCATCCAACCGACTCACCTCATTTTCAGACTTATAAAATTGAATTTCTTGAGTTCTGAAGAAATGATGAGTAGAATGGCTAATATACCTTGTTCGACGCCATGTAGCACCAGAAGAACAGATTAACAGGTTTTTAAATCCGAAAAATACATTTTTCAGCTTATTATTCTACAATATGTGAATGCGGTTACCTGAAATATTTGTCCGAGTATGTGAAAGTGACATTTTCCTCAGAATAAAACTCAAACTTACCTCAAATGCAGTACAATTGATTTGACTTATTTTGAGATTTGTAATTATGAGGGTTCTAACATAGGAGCAAATAATTTCGAGATTTTCGATTTCTAGAATGGTGTCGAAAACTTCATAAACCTACTTGTATTTGAGTGGAGTGCCATTGGAAGGGTGTCAGAAATCAATGGAAATATGTCTAGGCATTGAGCAACCCCTTCAAGTTTTCACATCCTACGGCTAGCCATATTGTAGTCATTGAGACGCCCATACTTTTGTTCGGAAAAATAGTGAAAAATGCCGATTTTTCAATGAAAAATGATCTTTTTTCAACAAAAATGGCCAAAAAACGTCAATTTTCTTGGCGTTTCGTGCTATAAATATAGTTTCACGGTTTTTAGACAGAAATTACCATTTTTTAAACCGTTTTTTGGGACTCATTCAGTAAAAAGATCGAATTTTTTTCTTTCGAAGACCTCCTAAAATTGAATCAGTGACGCCAGCCCCAAAAAAGTCGCCTGAATCCACCCAACACCTCGAGAGCCCGTTACAGGCATACTTGTAATTGGGGGGGGGGGTTGGGGAACCCCCCCCCCAACTTGGCCAACCATATACCCAACACCCCCCCTCAGACTTGAAGAAATTGGCAAGAAAGTGCCTTTTTTAGGAAAAATTTCGACTTTTTCTGACCCCCCCTCCCAAAATTGCAACTGTTCGGACCTCTTACAGGTATGGTTACAAGCACGATTAGTACCGAAATGTTATTTGTTTGTTTACTAGTCGAAGACAAAAGAAAGCAAATATAAAAAATCCAAAAAATCCATAAGTCCATGTTTGTACCTGCAACTCGAAAAATTGGGCAAAAATAGCTAATTTTGGCTTTTTAGGGAACATTTTCAGAATTTTCGCGATTCCCTCAGAGATTTTAGGGAAACTGGACTCACCCTCCCCACAAATTCATGGTTATATAACCCCGAGCTGAAATGGTCAGAGATCGGACCTCTTCAGGTATGTTCGTAATTGTTATCTTCACTTGAAGAAGTGCAGTTTTTCCTCTCGAGAACTTCTATTATGTCAATTTGTCTCAGAATCTATCAGATTTGATATGAATTGAAACAAATAGCAAAAAGATTACATAAAAGATTCACAGGCCAAAGAGAGGGTTGTCAGACTTATGGTTGCACCTTGCAACTTGTAGTAAACTTCAGTTGCATACCCGGAATTTGATTGCTGTGTGCAAAAAAACTTTGGGCTTAAATACTAAGGTAAAACCAACCTATATAAAAAGTTTTGAACTAATTTCTGTGATTCAAAACGCCACTTCGAAAAAAGCACGCAGCAATGCTTTTTCTTTCGCCAATTAGAAAAAGAATCTTATGACAAGGTTCGAATTTCTGGCTGCCTTTTTTTAGAGATGAAAAACGCTAACTCAACAATTCCAAGCTAGTCAGTGGAAAAAGCAGAAAAAGAGTGCCGCGCACAACCATCCATTTTTCGATTCTGCTAATCAGCTTAAGCAGCATCAAATCGATGTTCTAAAATTTAATACATGAAAAAACCCAAAATTTTCCTCCACTCTGACTTAACACTTATTGGAAAACAGAAAGTTCGTACATTTGGCCCTAAATAAACCAATAATTTGCTTTGAAACTTAACTGACTACAGTAAATCACAAAAAAGATTTAGAAGTACCAAAAGTATCCGAGGATTATTGATTTTTGAGGAAGGCGGTCACGTGACACCCAATGGCAGACTGAAAACACCGTGCTTAGTGTTTATGCTGTGCGTATTTTTTCTGCAGAGTTGATAAAGGTCAAAATATATTTATGCATCTGTGCTCATTATGGTCATCCATAAGCCACATTTGGTATCTGGATATTTTATCAATTTGTGTTCAATCCCATCATCAGCTTTAAATTTATAAATATATTTTAATTGGCTTTTGTAAATGACTCTGGGACGAGCAAAATTTACATATAACACCATGGCTGAAACAACATATAAAGCAAAAAAGTATTCAGTCTGAAGAAAAAGCTGAGCAAGCTGAGAAATTTTTGCCACATTTTACTAGAGATTAGATTCAATACTAGCTGAATCCAATTTATTAATACTGGTACTTATTATAATCTTCAACTGTCCTATGAATTTTTACGAATTTTTTTTCAGACGAAACATTTGGCCTTGCTTATTAGACAGATGAAAAAGCTTGATCGATTGTGATAACCTGTTTTGCAATATCCAACAAAAATTACGCCATCACTTTGATCCATTATACCAGACAGTTGATACAGGATGAGAATGATGATTATGATTTGAATCATCTTCGGGAAGTGGCAAAATTTTGATTGCTGGACTTCACATTGAACTACACCAGCTTAGCCCAGGGCTTGAAACATCAGGCGAAAGCCTTTATAATACACTTGATTATCCACTTTATTGCTCTTTCTAATTTATTTATTTCCAATTAGGCTGCCTTAGATGACATGATGGAATTGACTCTCAACGTAGCCAATAATAATATCCTTTAACAGCCATTAAAAGAAAGCATGGGAGCTTTCCGCATTCATGCTGATGATGTAACAACCAAAATTTTGAGGAAGGAAGGAAAAGGAACCAGAGGTAGAACTACAAGCAAAATAAGGTCAAATATCCAGTCTCAGTTTCAATTCTTTTAGATATTAAACATCACTACAATTGGGTACCTAACAACCAGTCAACTCTACTGAGTGACTGCTGTCAGCAGCGAAAACTGGGCAGAAAAGAATTAAACGATGTGAATGGGAGTGAAGGAAAGAAGAAAAAGATGCATCATAAACTAAACTATCTAATTTTATACAAAAATTTTTTTCGAAAATTTTCTTGTTTTTCACATTGACAGGAGGAGAGGTCAAGCACATTCAAGATGTTGAGAGAATGGGTAAAGGAATAACAAGCTGATATTGATGGTAGAAATCAATCATTTGACAGCATGGAAGGGATGAAGAAAAAAACTTTAAATCTACAAGGCTTTGAAGGAAAATTTTAAAATTTTCTGGGCTATCCAAGTCTTTGTCATTTTACTAATTGCACATGTCATTTATAATTTATTCTAAAAACTGAGAAATAATTAAGTCAGATTTGTATTCATGGGCACTGATTTTGTATTACTGCTATTCAATCATTAAAATTTAATTTTACAGTTTTTTTATTGTTTATTTCATCACATTTTTCTCTATCAGCTGGATAGTTGAATATATATTTTGTTAATATGTACTGCTTGGAAACGCAGTTCAGTATTCTGTAGTTTGGCAATGACATTATTCAGCTAAGTAGTGCACACACACACACAGTATGTGACAAAAAATTATTCTAATAATTCAAATTTTGAGTTTTGAGTGATCAAAAAGATCAAAGCATATGAATTTATCACTGCTCAATTCATCAATGTGTGATTTTTACTGATTTTTGGAAAATTTAAAAAATTGATAATTTTCAACAAGAAGATGATGATGACGAACAATGACAAAATTGGAGAGAGTGATGAAATGAGTATTGCTCTTATGTAGAAAGTTTTAGTATATGTTTCAAGAAGAGGAAACAAAGATGTGATCGAAAATAACTTTGAAAAATGTAGTGGCCGTAGAGAAGAACTGTAAAGACAAGAAAAAAAACTGCTGTAGAGAAGAACAGCAAAGATGGGAAAAACAAAATGAAGAAATTTTGAAAATGGGTTCGCCCGAAAAAGTAAATTTCCATATCAGCTGTTGGACCAATATATTACATGTATCCATATTTCAAACAAGCTGTGGAAAAATAAATAATTTAGAAATTAAATTTTGAACTTATTGTTTTAAATTGTTTGATGATCAAGTTTCTCTGTTACTTTTACTTTTATGTTTTCTTCAACACTGATTAGCTTTAAACATTCAAGTGATAGAAATCGTATCTATCTGAATATTTGGTTGGCTCAAATTGTTTCTTGTCAACAAATATTGATACACATGGAGGAGCTTCATTACTTGTTTCAGCTGTTGCAGTTGAATTTGCTAATCATAGAAAATTCTGAGGGCTCCAGTGATCAAATCAAATGTTTGAATGAATCAGGTATTGAGAAATCGGATTGAACTCCAGACTATAGTAATCACCATAAATAACTTTCAAAGCTTGAATCCCCTACACAGGAGCTAGTACAGCTAGCTTGTCAGACTTCATAGGCCAAGAGGGGCTAGAAACCATTGATTTTCCACAAAATAAAAAACAATTTAGTCAATATATTGGCTACACTACACATGCACTCAAGTAGAATTCATTTGTTAGCAAAACTCGATAATGGAAATTCAAAAAAGTAAAAAGACTAAATTTTGTTATATGAAAAAATGAAATATTCCACAGTGCATGTGTAATTTTGATTGACAAACCATTATTTTGCCAAGAATTTCGCTTATGTGATGTGTGAGTTTCTTCATATTGTATGCTACAAAACAGAAAATTTTTCTGTCGAGCAGCCCATTTTCTCAAGCAATGGCTCTGCAGACATGTTGGTATCTTTTAAAAAGTTGAAAGTCTTTGGGTGACAAAAGGATTGCATTTATTCAACGATTTTTCGAATTCTGCACCTTTATTTAATTAAACTCTTTCTCGGGAAAGATGCATGGTTGGATGTTGGCCAGCCTCTGTTTGTAAATCACTTCCAGTCAGGGGGCATCTGAGAATATGAGTTGAATTATTGTGTAGTTCAATACAAATGCATAATTGGCTTGGCAAAAGCCTAGTTCCTTTTTGCAAATCGATTCAAACTTTTGTAACATTTGGTCACTAGGATAGAATGTCAAACAATCCTGGTATGATGCTGGTAGAAGCAATGGTTTTTTTGAAACAAGGACAAAAAGTTGCTGGTAATTTTTTTCACTTTGCAAGCACATAATTCAGTTATAGATGAGCTAGAAATGATATTTTTATCATACCAGTTGCAACTTATGATTCCACTACAAAATTTAAACCTATAGTCTGTTTTTTATAAAACACTTCCAAATAGAAAAGTGAAATAAACCAGTACTGTCATCAAAAGCATTTACAAAGAGCTCTTACCATAAAATTTTCACTCCAAAAATTGTTGAAAGTGAGGACAGTATGCTGACAAATTTCCAGTCCTATATGATCTATAGTCTTTCAAAAAATTTTGAAAATCTCAAATACGACTTGTTTTCAGCTTTCATAATTAAGGTCTCAGGTCTCAGAGCAAGCATCTTGTACTGGAAGCAATCTCATTTCCAATTTTATTTAATTTTGAAATCGTGCTTTGTTCATTTTTCAAAACAATTTTTTTAAGACAATATGAAAATCAAAAAATTTCCAGATTTTTTTCCAAAATAAATTCTCTGTACATTTTCTATGCTTGAGCCTAGTATTTTTGACACATGTTTTATTCGTTTTAAACTTTTTATTCATATTAAGAAAATTTTTGTCATTTTGGGGAATTTTAGTCAATTTTAATACAAGTTTTTTTAATTATCACAAAAATTAGGTTTTCCTGAAAATATTTTCTATGCAATTATTCTATATGTAGGTATATTTGTTTTGACACATGCTTTGTTCATCTCCAGATGAGTTTCATTCATTTTGAAGATTCTTTCATCATTTTGGAAAATTTTTGTCTCTTTCAATACTTACTCCTATGTCCAAAAATTGCTATAGCATTCTGTGAAATCAACAATCTTTTTTCTCAACAACAAATAGTTGACTGCATTAGGAGACCCCACTAACGTTTTTCTGCAGCTTTTCTATGTCCTATACATATGCCTTTGTCTGGAAGTCAATCAATTATGTTTTTTCACTTCTGTTTTGTCTTCCAGAACATGTGTGTCCACTGTGAGGTGGACAAGTAGCATTTTGTGTACTGCTTGAATTTCTTAAACACATGTGTGTTCATTGAGAACAGTAATACCTCTATTCCTCCATCTACTTTTCCTTTAGCAACCTAAACTACTATTTAGGGTGGCACTTACCTCATAACTCACCTCAAGCACTGCCTCTCACAGCTGTGTTAAAGCAGAAAAGAATGGTATTTTCATTGTGTATTGTGCCATGTCAGACCAATAAGAATGTCTCTTTGCATAATGTATACAAGGAGAGGTCAGTGGAATATGTGCTATATACAGAGCTGGACAGAAATTGACCTGGTATTATTGACTATGTATGCTGCCCTTCCATCCAGACATTCTATGCTAATCTTGAGTATGTGACAAACAACACTACACCAAAAAATGAAAAACTGAATGACACAATGCTGATCCATGCTGAACCTTCCCTAGAGAATAAGGAAAAAACAAGATAATGAGTACACATACATATTCTATAAGAAATGATTTCTAGGCAAATAATGACCTTGCAAAATGAGAAATCCTTGAATATGTATGCAAAAGTCACAAATAACCAATACTAAAGTTTGTTAAAACACCAAATTGATGAATGTATAAATTGATATCAGCTATGAGATAAATAGAAAAAAGAATCAGAAAGCTTCTCAAACAAATTTTCACTCTCAACTCATTGAAAAATGTTTAAATTTCTTAAATGAATTAAATTTTATTAGAGTAGAATATGTCAAACTTAAAAAAATTTTAAGGACACAGAATGACCAACTCATTGAAGGAAGACACATTTTTACTATATCATGCCTAATCCATAGAGCATCTATGTATCTATCTATGTATATAAATATGTATCTAACATTTATGTATTTTCAAATTATATCAGTTTTATTTTTGAATACATGTCCAATTCCATTTCACATTTTGATTGTCTTCATTTCACAACTGTTAATTTTTAAATCATGTTTTGTTAATTTTTCAAAACAAGTTTTTTAAAAACAAAACATAATTAAAAGTTTTCCCCAAAAAAATCGTTTGTACATTTTTTAATCTCCACCATAGAGTTTCTGATACATGTTTTATAGATTTCCAAGTCACATTTTATTTATTTCAGGGAAGTTGTTGTCATTTTTGGAAAATTTTGAGCAATTTTATTACAAGTTTCTTAAAATTATCATGAATGTTGATATTTCAGAAGAATATTTTCTATGCAAATTTCTTAAAGGTAATAGTTTTGGCACACATTTCCAGTGGAGTTTCATTTATTTTCAAGATTCTTTTATCATTTTAGAAAATTTTCTTCTCTTTCAACACTTCCATTTATGTCCAAAAATTACTACAACATTCTGTGAGGTTGACTAAAAACTTTTTTTCTCAACAACAAATGGTTGACTGCACCATTAGACATATTACTAACCTTTCTGGTGGCTTTTTTATGTCCTATACATGGGCCTCCATGACATAGTCAATCAATTATGTTTTTGCAATTCTGTTTCGTCATCAAAAACATGTGTGTCCACTGTGAGATCCACAAATAGCACTGCCTACCTTTGTTCAACATATATATATGTCACTGAGATCTGTAACACCACTTTTCCTTCATCCTATTTCCCTAGGAAACTCAGACTATTGGTTATGGTGCCATTTATACTGTAACTCACCTCCAACACTTACCACTATGTTGGAGCAGAAAAAAATGATACTTCCATTGCATATTGTTCAATGTCACACCAATAAGAATGTGCCTTCGAATACTGTATACAATGGCAGGCGAGTACACTATGTCCCAGACAGAAATTGACCTGGTATCATTAATTATCTATGCTACCTTCTCATCTCCTCATTCAATGCTAATCTTGGATATGTGACAAACCACACTATACCAAAAAAATAATGAAAAACTGGATGACATAATATTGATCCATACTGAATCTGCTCAGGGGGAATGAGGAAAAAAACAAGATAATAAAGACACATAAATATTCTCTGGGAAATGATTTCTAGGCAAATAATGATTTTATAAAATGAGAAATTGTTGAATATGTATGCCAAAGTCACAACTAACCAATACTAAAGTTTGTCAAAACATCAAGTTGTTGAATTTATAAATTGATATCAACTATCAAATGAACAGAAAATGGAATCAGAATGCTCCCTAAACAAAATTTCACTTTCAATCGAACAAAAAATTTTAAATTGAAAAAAATTGAATAAATGTTTACTCTCAACTTTAAAACACATTAGAATCTGCCAAACTCGAAAAAGTGAAGGACAGAAAGAATGACTTACTCATTGGCCATTTTTTCTTTTAGTGTACTTTGACATAAAACTTGTACTCATCTATTTTCTGCACTGTATTGAAGAGTGAACAGAAATGGAGATCAAATTCAAATTTTGATGCTAATTGTTGTCATATAAGGAATAAAAGTGTACATGCTAAAAAATTTTCGTTTTTAATGGAACATTGTTCATTGACGATCAGTTCTAAGGATGGCAATTTTATATTATATTATGCCTTATCTGCGAAGCATCTATGTATATGCATATGTATGTAACATCTATGTATTTTTAAATCATACCTCTTTTGTTTTTGCACTCACGTCCAATTTCATTTCACATTTTGATTGTTTTCATTTCTTATTTTGTCCATTTCAAATCATGTTTTGTTAATTTTTCGGAACAAGTTTTTTTAAACAAAACAATGTTGAAAGTTTTTCCCAAAGAAAATCCTTTGTACATTTTTAAGCTCCAGGATAGAGTTTTTGGCACATGTTATATTGATTTCTAAGTCACGTTTTATTTATTTTAAGAAAGTTATTTTCATCTTTGGAACATCTTGACCAGTTCTAATACAAGTTTTCTAAAATTATCATGAAAATTGTAGTTTCAGGAAAACATTTTCTATACAAATTTTCTAAATCTAGACATATTAGTTTTGGCACACATTTCCAGTGAAGTTTTATTTATTTTCAAGATTCTTTCATCATTTTAGCAAATATGAAAAAAAAGAAAAAAATTTCAACACTCCCTTCTATGCCCAAAAAGGATTATAGCATTCTGTGAGGTCGACCAAGGACCTTTTTCTCAACAAGAAATGGTTTACTGCATTAACGTTTTTGGCCATTTTTTCTATATCCAATACATGTGCCTTGGTAATGAAGTCAATCAATTATGTTTTTGCTCTCCTGTTTTGCCTTCCAAAACATGTGTGTCCATTGTGAGGTCAACAAATAACGTTTTTGTGTTCTGCATACCTTTCTTCAACACATTTGTGTCCAGTGATATCAGTAACACCTGTTTTTCTCCATCCACTTTTCCCTAGGAAACCCACACTACTGTTTATGGTGCCATTTAGGCTGTTACTCACCTCCAATTTTATCCTTTAATGCAAGTGATTTAAAGAACACTATTTGATTCTTCTGTGGTTTCATCAATGTAATGTTGAGAATATGCGACCACTTCTTGTAAGTGACCTTCGAGGTCACTGTCCGATTCAAATTTTACTATTTTTTCCTTCTTGCAAAAGTGCATCAGAGCAATGTATTGCATTGCTGAAAAGTATCGCCTGATCATGTTGTAAACTTTGTGGCACAATTTGTTAAGAGCTTGGGGCTCCCTGTTTTCGATCAAGATTTTTTTCTGAAATTATAACAATTTATATTTCTAGTCAGAGAGAAAAAATATTATTTTACAGGTATAAAAAGGTCCATATCGTCATGCCCCAATGGCAATTTTGTGCTGTCAAATTTGTGCATTAAATATGATTCGATGTAAAACTTCCAGCCATCTCTGTAGTCCCTAGGTGGTCTCCCCAGTTTCTGTTTTTTGTAGTCTTTGGACTGATCTCATTCATCTCCATCTGCTGGTTCCCGGGTTAGGGGACGAAGAATGACTTGAAAGGCGTTTGATGTTTTTGTAAAATAATTTTTGAACCAAAAGCCCTCTTTTCAGTAGAAATCTGGGGCTCAGCAATAATTTGTTGCTCAAGAGCTTCTGCCTCTTTGGTACATTTTTCGGTTTCTAAATTGACTTCCAAGTCATCATATATTTCAAGAAGCAGCTTCTCATCATTTTCTTCTATTCTTCACAAATGGAGGTACGACTCAACTGAGGCTTCATCATTATAGTGTCTGAAAGTTTAATTTCAAAAGGTTTAAGCCTATGCATGAGTACTCATTTGTCTATGCCACCAAAGCAGTTTGGCTCTTTGAGCTAAATTTGACAACTTATTGTTTTAGAAAATCACATCATAGTTGAATTCAAATGTCAAGTTTGATAATTCGAGAAAGAAGCCAACTTGTTTGAAGGCAAGATGAATGAGTGCTCATTACAACAATGAGAAACTACCTACCATATTCTTTCAAAGATGTCATATTTGAGTGGCCGGGTACGGGGAGCCCAGTTGGGCATCACTGCTTTCTGCTACCAAAAAGCAATTGAAAAATTCCATGCGTGAGCTGGTCAACTAGCTGGGCGTACTTTGTAGGTGAGCAAAGGCTTGAAGCCCCTAGAAACCTAGAAAGCAGAGAGTTATTACAGTTTTAATCAAGTTTTAGATGCAAATTTTTTATTAAAACCATAGGAATATGCACAAGAATGCAGGTGGACCCTTGTAATGAGACTCATATTAGATTAGTTGCCCGCATACTCATACACATTGCGGAGGGGGACATTTATTTTTATTTACCATGATTTTTTTTAAGTTTTGGCTAATATGGTAGGTTAGTCGATGCACAAACAAAACTAACATATACTGGTGATTGTCAATGTATCCATTCTCTAATGCTACAACCCTGTGCACTTCATGGTAATCAGGGAACCTGGAATAATCATCTAATGACATTACCATTGCATTAATCTGGCCCTTTTTAGCGTCGGGCACTTTTATTGAATAGTAAACTTCATTCCCCTACTTGCAGGAATGCGACTTTACCATTCTGGCCTTATAAATCATTTCTGGCCGTGCTGCGTTTGAAAACAGCAATCCAATGATTATATAGTCTAGAACCAAGGTGTAATCATTCATCAAAAAATCTGGCACTTTGTGATAAATTTGAACTAATTTGTCATGCATTTCATTGCTGCATCGGAATTGTAAGCAATTCCTATACAATGCAGGTGGTAAAATTGGTTTTTTTGCACGATGCAATCTGAACAAGAGAAAGTTTTAAGCTATTAGCCCTGTGTAATGCTGGTTACAAAGTAATGTCATCAACAATGTGGAGAAAGAAATGATACGACCTTGTCACCATCAAAAGCATCCCTACTGATCTATATATTCCCCCAAGGAACGTTGTCATGAGCACCACTTGCCCAGTTTGGTCTCCAACACATTTAACATCGCAAAAGTTGTCATCGACTGGGCTTTGTTGAAGTCGACGAATGTCCGAAGAGCTGAAGAATAATTTGAACACAAAGTATAATTTTTGGATACAGCATAAATTGATCTTATAAGCACGGCAATGTTGTCTTTAAAGCCTACATAGTAAATCTTGAATTACCACAACAGTTGTTGCAAATGGACAGTTAGTTTGATTTTTTTCCTGATTTAAGAATTAATAATCAGAGAAATTCTCATCAGAGATCACCACCTACTACCATGGGCAATATCAGCTGCATTGAGCTCCGCGGAAGATATAAGGTGCTGATAATAATTAACTGTAGCCTCATTGGATTTACACTCCATGCCGATGCCTTCATCCTTATATTCTTTCAATAATGGGCACAAATGACACCTTTTCATACAAGCCAGCAGCTCCCATGGCTGCTTTCAAGTGGCATGGATGATCATGGTCAACCAAATCGTCAGTAGATGTTCGACAAGTTTCCATGCGATGGATTGTTTTCGCCTGTCCCTTTTTTAGTTGCATCTTGTCCTTATATGGGGCATACAACTTTTCCCCTTTTTTTCGCCTGTCCCTTTTCATAATTTTGCAACATTGAATAAACATGAACTCCTTTGTTTGGATAAATTCAAAATTGCAAGAAATGCTATTGTCAAAGTTTTGACTCCTATATGGAACGACTCCATGTAAATAATTAAAATTGGGGAACCCAACAATTATTAGGCCATTTTTTATTGGGGTGCCAGACATTTAATTTTATTTTGGTTAGGTGATCAAAATACTATGGGAAGGCTATACTACGAAAACAAATAAAAGCAATCATTAAGAAACACAACCCAATGGACAACTGTATAAAAATCAAGCCAAACAATCTCACTGTGTGAGACCAAACAACAAGCATGTGTCTGTGTGGGCAGAGCTTCAGAAGTGCACTATGCTTAATTACTCTTTCTGAACAGGCCCAGATAGCCACTATAAAGCTCTAAATAAAAAGTATACTTACCACAAATACATTCCACCCAAGTAATAATGTTGAAAAGCTTTTTCAGCCTCTAGAGGAAAAAAAAATTGAATTCACTCCATAATTCTTTTGTGGCTAATCTCAAGACAGTTCTAAACAAAAGAATAGTGACAAAAAACTGGATTATTCTGAAGAGAATCATATACACCATGTGATAACAACAACACAGGATATACACAATTGATATAGCCTTTTCTTATCACTAAGGATTTGTATTGTTATTCTGGCATGACATTGTGCTACACTACCAGGCGAATATAACCGTCCATGCCGGTCGCGTCCAGGACACGAAAAGCACACCATACCGACAATAAAATTGACAGGCCATGTGCTTGTGTCACACAAAGCCCAAGAATTTTGCTGAGGCTTCCTTCTTATCTCCCTATGGAAAGCACACATTATTTACCAGATATAAACCAAAGGTCAACTGTTGTCATACTGTAGGTCAAAACAAAGTGCATATCCACTACACATTATGAAAGAACTATGATTGACAGTTATTGCATGAATGTCAATTACTAAGAAAGATGAAAGTTTTCTTTGTGCTGCCGAAAAAGACGTGTTCCGGATGCAACCTGGACAGGACCCGGATGGGTCCCGGATGCGAATTTTTGAGGGTTAGTTTCGCCTGGTAGTGTAGGCTTAATGTTGATGTCTGTCTTCTGGATAAGGTCAGTGGTGATGATGCTTTCCCTTAGTGCAATACTTTTCTTGCCTTGGGATGCTGTTCTTGATTAAAGGTCAATCATAACAATCTTATAATCATCATTTTCAAATACACAAAAAAGCTGTAGCTCTTATTCCTGCTTGTTCAGCTTCCAGTTCAAAATTATCTTCTATTTGTCATTTACTGCGATGTCCTGGAATTTTTCTTCATTCTGAAGCAGCAGATTCATGAAACTGCATACTTTTTGCATTAAAATATGGGTAATCACACTGAGTCTCATCTTTTGCTCCTAATCTTCTGTCCATCCATCATGTGAAGAAAAAAGAATTTTCTCCTGAAAAAATTCAAAATTCTTTTCGAGCTTAAGGAGAAGTTTCTGGGAGATTATTCAAGCTACAAATGTTCTGATGGAAAGCTACAATGTTCAGTTCATTCACAAATTGGAATATTGTCCTCAAAAACTTGTTCATTAGCACCATTTCGAAGTTCAGACTATCCTTTCAAAGCCTGTTGCACCATCAACTAATAGTGTAACTACAAGGTGAGCTCCAACAGCTATTGAGGCTTCACCATGGGACATCTGAAATGTTAGTCATTGTAAGAGTTATGGGTTGAATACATTCTCTTTACCATATTGTTTAGTCTGAGTTCAAAATGTAAGTTGAACACACAGCTTCTTTGGAAAAGCTCCTTGGACCCTTAACAGGGTTTCAAGGTATATTCTAATGGGAATAGAACACAGTCCTTTATAATCTGTCAAAACAAGCTGTCAAAATTGTGCTGATATACAATGTGGTTGTAAGAAGCTATCATTTCGCTGGGACAATGTTGATTCCTTGACCCCAGTAAGTTATCAATCATCATAATGAAAGAACTGCTTTTTTTGTATGTTTCAAACTGACGTATTGGCATCCATGAAATGTCTTAAGAACGCTCTGGTGAAACTCCACCAAATCGTTTATGCTATATTCGATGCACCTCAGTCAGGCAGTTTTCATAATATTTTCACAAATGGTAGCTCATTCATAAGCCAATAAAATTCTACATCTATTGATGTGAAAATATCAAATCTCCATAAGTGACTCAGCTTCAGAAGTGATTCAGCTAATGTGAAAATATCAGAGCTTGATAACTGATTCAGCTGTTAACAATAAAACTTTCTTTTATCACGTTTTAATGGTAAATGTCTTCTGGCCGAATATGCTGTGAGATCTGCTCAAATTCTTTACAAAACAAAATAAAAGTTGCAATGCAGATAAGACATGTTTTTCTCAATGTATGCCTTTGATTTGGTAGTGTTGGGCACCCTGTTGATGCCAATTCGTGTGGGGAAATGGACATGCAAATCGACGAAAGGGACGACCAGCGGCGCAGACATTTGCATAGAAATGGAGCGCCAAAGAAAGACCGAAAGTGATAGTGAAAATCATTGTTCACTATATTCTTGTTTTTTATTATATTTTGGCTAAATTGCTGGCGTCCCCAAATACAATTTCCCCAGCAACGTGTTTTGTTCACAAATTATTTACTGTGGTCTACCCACATTCTTTTTACATATTTCCTCGGATTTATTGTTTAATATATTCGTTTATTCACTTAGATTATTCGCATCGACGAAGGCGGAGGGCCAGAGGCCCAGGCGCCGGCTTACATCAGGTAAGCTTTGGGAAACCCCTTACGGGTTATACCCCAGTAAGTTTATCCCTGAGGGGATTCCTTGTCTCATCTAGGAGACTGTGGAGGTCCTTGGTAAGGCCCCCGTATTTAGGACAAAGTTTATCTTTGTTGTTGTAGGTCTGGGGATAACTGGACTGTTGCACTATCACTGAGGCTTAGCCAAGGGATCAGTTCTAACAGATCAGTTCAGACCCCATCTTTTCTTACGCCTCTTAAGGAAAGACCTGCACAACAAGTGGTGGCTTTTAACTCCTTACCACGGAACTTCCTAGTCAGACTAGGAGAAAAGAAAATCCTCCAGGCTACTATCGAAAGTTAGCAGGTTTCAAAATGCCTAATGAAAGGATACCAAGAGGTAATACTTTGCATAGATCACCACCCAGAGTGGGGAGTGCTGGGAATCTAGTCAATTTGGGAGACGGAGATCAGCAACGGCATGCTGCTCCGGACCCAGTGATCCCAGATCAAACTCCCGCGAGGGTTCAACCATTGCAGCAGAATGCAATGCATTTTACGCCTCAAGATGCAGGCGTACCAATTGACCGACCACCACCAGCGATTGCCATCGATCCGCAGGAGGCAGGCCCGGCGAATCCGAACCCAGACGCCAATGGACCACCGCAGCGAAATTTCAAAAAGTCACTGCCGCCAAAGGTCGAATTAGCAGGACCAAAAAGGGACGTCATTACGCCCGAAATTCGACCAAATCTGGAAGAAAGGGACCCCGAAATCGATCAACGATTAGAGAGGATTCCCCAGGAACAAGAGCGATTCCAACCGCAGGAAAGAGCTCCCGAGATGTCCAATCAAGAGTTGGCGACGCAGTTATGCGAATTGAAAGGGACCGTCGAAGCCTTGATTGACATAATCGCGAATGCCGCCACAGAGGGCAATAAAAGGGAAGCTGACAGGCGCTGACAGGAGCCGTATAGACAGGTTAGACCATGTAATAGGGGTGCAGAAAGAGACAACCGTCTCGCTGCTGAAATGAGTGCAGGCGCAGGGCCTAGTAATAGGCCTGATATTGATGAAGGGCAAAGGCTTAACTTTGAGCCCAAAAGTTGGAGAGGTCCAGCTAGAGATCTTCGATTCGAAGGAGCTGAGCAAGCAGCAGACTTCAGGAATCAAAATCAGATAGCTTCGCAGCATCCAACTTTAACTAGAGTGGTCTATGATGGTGGAGGAAATATAGTTGATCCAAATACCCTTAGACCAGATCAATTGGCATGTTTCCCATATAGGGATTACAGGTTTGACAAAGACAATATGCCATCATATCAAGGAGGTGTACCACCTCAACGAGATCCAAATAGGGTTATGCTGCAATCCCTGAACTCTGATCTTGATCCAGTATTAACAGCAGCTTATGATCAGAGGGAAGTGCCATCAAATAATTTGGCACAAGAGATTGTAGTCAGGAATATCGTTAAAGGTGTGTTACCCAAACTTTTAGATGAGGGTATGGTAAATCAGCAGGTGCTTAGCTTCTTAACAGCACTTGAAGGGGAATTCCGTAGGGATACACCCGAATCAGCCAAGTATGAAGCACTGCTGAGGCTTTCCAAAGGTAGACCGAAGGCTGTTGCAGGAGACAACATGACCTATAGGGAGGCCAGGAGAGCCATTATAAATGTCTTTGCGCCTGAATGTAACCTGGAAATGTTAACCAGGGAATTATTTGAGATACAGCAAAGACCCAATGAACAGGCCGTCGAGTTTTTAAAAAGGGTCAGTATATTAGTGGAACTAGTCAAAGGTGATTTGGACTATCAGTCTAAACAGAGACTGATCATTGACACCTTCATATATAAGAGTGACCCCACGTTCCAGTCTGAACTTAAGAATTCAAAACATACCTTTAGAACTTGGTATGACCTAGCAGTTGAAGTTCATGACATTGAACGTAGATATAGGAATGCCTTTCAGGGATATGGACCTAAGGGTACACAACAGGATCCTATTGTAATTAATGAAGTAGGTATGCCTAGTGGGCATGATCCTGAAATTGCCGTAGTTGCTAGGAACCAGTCAGAAGGGTATCAACAAGGCCAGAGACAAAGGTTTCGGCAACCATATCAAACTGTAGGTAATCAGGTACAGGCCCAAACCCAAAGGTCAAGGAGTGATTCTCCTGAGATAGAGGAGATTCCAGTTCGGGAAGCCCCTAGGGCTCAGACCGAAAAGGTAAGAAAGAATCTCTTCTATTGAAAATTTCTAAAGAGATGGTACAACTGGTCGAAAGGTTCGACCAGCTCCAGCAAAAGGTTGATAACAGGCAAGCGGAAAATCGGTCTGATGTGGCCATACCTAGTACCAGTCAGGGAGGTCAAGTTTCCCGAGATCCGACAAAGCCATGGTGTGAGTTCCATAAGAACATAACACATAATACTGCAGACTGCAGGACATTGAGAGTATTGTCCGAGCGCAGGAGCAGAGGCAGAGCCAGCTTCCCTACCTTCAACAGGGGAGGCTTCAACAATTTTGCTAGAGGTAACTATAGAGGAAGAGGAGGTTACCCTAATGCCAATTTCAACAGTAGAGGCAGAGGTGCTTATAATATAGGCTATTCAGGTTATCAGGATAGCCACGAGAGTTACCAACGGAATTCAGATTATAATGAATTTCTGGAGTTTAAAAAGCAGAAGGAGCTGCAGAAGCAGTTCCAATAGATGCAGCAGTACCAACAGCAAGCTGCATTACAGCATCCTCAGCCGCCTCAGGCTATTATGGGACCAAATCAGACTCTTCAGCAGGGTCAATTCACAAATCAGCCACCCCAGAAGGACTATTCGAGTGTTATGGTTGCAAGGCAATCACAAATGAGTCCTTTAGGTGAAGTAAATCAGAGAGTGAATTGCCCAAATGTTGTATTAGGTAGTATTGTGCAAATGAATGCAATTGCACCACAACCTGTAGTACCATCAGTACAAGTAGTAAGGAGAGGCACACCAGCTAGTCCTCAGGAACAACATTTGCTGGATACGTACCCCAGAACAGCCCCATTCCACATTGAGGTTGTTACAGGAGGTCGTAAGACAATGGCTTTAATTGACACAGGAGCTCAGTGTACTGTCATGTCGGCTAAGTTTCTGAAAGAAACTTTGGGCCCAGATTACACTGAATATCCAAGGATATTAAATGTTACTGTAGCCAATGGTAAGACAGTCCAAGCCCATGGGTATATCCAATTTAGGATGGATACATTGTGTGGACAGTTCCCCGTTAAAGCAATTGTAATTCCTGAAGCAGGTGAAAATGTTATTGTGGGTACGGACTTTTTGGCTCATCCTCAGGTAGGAGCCATAATAGATTTCAGGAATAGGACGATGACGCTCAACAACCGTCAGCAGTGGATATACGTGACGCTGGACCAGCCCCAATCGAATTGTGGAGAGGTCATGACCACGAGCGCCACGGAATCCACAATGAGCGTCGCCGACCAATATCAGCCAAAGATTTGCCTGCTAAAGGTTTCGGTGCCAGTGGTGAGTGTAAATCCCATCT
Source organism: Romanomermis culicivorax (assembly GCA_963922205.1). Taxonomy (NCBI): domain Eukaryota; kingdom Metazoa; phylum Nematoda; class Enoplea; order Mermithida; family Mermithidae; genus Romanomermis; species Romanomermis culicivorax. Next base: position 74,926 of record CAWUHX010000171.1, on the reverse strand, counting down.
ATTTACCTAGTGGTACTGATATACTTCTGAGGGCAAAACTTTGGGATAAGGTAGGCGAAAATCACCTTAATGGAATCATAATAGAGTCTGAAGAGAATGAAGAAAGGTTCCACATTGATAGTACCATAGTAGATGGTACAAAAGATGATTTTGTTGTTATGGTATCCAACAACACAGGATCAGGATGCCATTTGAAAAGAAATCAAATAATTGGCCATACTAATTCAGTGTTGTGTGATACTGATAACCAAGATCAACTCAAGGGGAAGATAGTTGAGGATCTTGAGAAGCTGCAAACTTGTGCAGTTCAAGCTAGACCTGAAGCTCCTCAATCGGATGAGAAAGCATTCAAGGAAGCTTTGTACAATATGCTGGCTAAATCCAACATACCATCAGAGCAATTGGAACAAGCTCTACGATGTCTCGCAAAATATAGAGACGTGTTCAGCTTGCCCAATGATCCGCCAACTACTACACCCTACCTGACCTGTAAAATCAATACAGGCGATGCGGCCCCTGTGGCAAGAAGGTACCACAGGACTGCTATAAATTTACGGCCACATGTTCATGAGCATGTGCAAGATATGCTCAAAAAGGGTGTAATTGAGCCATCAAAGTCGCCTTGGGCAGCTCCGTTATTCCTTGTAGGTAAAAAGGATGGTACCAAGCGACCAGTAGTGGACTTTAGGGGTATAAATGATGTTACCAAGGATGATGAGTATCCCATTCCTAGAATGGATGACTATCTAGACTGTTTAGGTAAAGCCAAGTTTTATACTACCTTAGATCTCAAATCAGGATATTGGCAAGTGCCAATGGATGAAGAAAGCAAAGAGAAAACTGCTTTCATATGCCAAGAAGGACTTTATCAATTTAAAGTCATGCCCTTTGGCCTAAAGAATGCGCCAGCCGAATTCCAGCGTATGATGGAAAGAGTTTTGCATCCATATGTTTGGAAAATCTGTCTAGTTTATATAGACGATATAATTGTGTTCTCAAATACGTTTGAGGAACGCCTAGTTAATCTAGAGCTAGTCCTGCAAGCTCTAAGAAAGGCTCATTTGACCTTGAAGCCGGAGAAGTGTGAATTTCTGCCTGAGAGAGTTCATTTTTTAGGACATATCTTAAATTCGGATGGAGTTTCCCCAGATCCAAAAAAGGTCAAAGCTATAAATGATTTCCCATTCCCAGAGTCTAAACGTAAACTGCAAAGGTTTTTAGGTATGTTGCAGTGGTGTAAGAAGTTCATACTGGGTTTAGCTAAACATGCTGAACCATTGTATAAATTAACTGGGTAGAACTGTGTTTGGGAAGTCACGGAGGTTCACCATCAGGCTTTTAGGAGCCTGAAAGAAGCACTATTGTCAGTGCCATTCCTTAGGTATCCGGTTTTGGATGGGTCTGCGGACTTTGTCCTTCAGACAGATGCCAGCAGAACGGCACTAGGAGCAGTCCTTTACCAGGAGACCAAGGCAGACCGCTGGGTAATTGCTTATAATAGCAGAATTTTAAAAGCGGATGAGAAAAAGTGGTCAGCCACGGAAAGGGAGTGCTTGGCAATAGTGTATGGCTTAAAGTTATACAAGCACTACCTAGTAGGTCATAAGGTGATCATAAGAACTGATCACAAACCTTTGTTGTCAATGAAGGTCAATGCCATGATCAATGGTAAATTGAAGAGATGGTGATCAAGATCGTATAATTCCAGGAAAAATTTCGTGTCTGTATGCTGTCATTTTTCTGCATATTCAAAATCCACAAATAAATATTATTGAGATTAAAATAATTTTGACAGTATTTGCTCATATGCAGTATTAATTCTCTTCAAATTTTAACTGTTTTTATGCTCTCACTTTTTGTTCATAATTCAAGGAAATATTCGGACAGGTGTGATGCAATGTAGAAAATTATGATATCAGAAATGGTTCAAGTCTCCCGATTTTTTAAATGATGAAACATAGACAAATTCTCTCTCAAATTAATCGATGCAAGTAAAATATTGTCTTAAAAATGTTTAGAATTGATGGAATGTTGGCTATAATCTATTTTTATAGAAGCCTTGTTCAGCAGAATCTGGTAGAAAAAATTAGCCCTGTCGTTGGACTGATTTATGGAAACTTTTGGATGCAAATTTTTTTATTTAAAAATACCTAAAGGTTAGCTGAATAAGGCCATTCAATTCTAATTACATGTAAGCATCTCAAGAAAAACGGACTATATTTTTGTACCCAGGTCTCGACCTCGTGCATTAAAGGATCGATTTATCAAAACACCCTCTATAGAATGTGATCTATGAACATCACATGACCAGAGGGCCCCGGGGATTTTCATTATGGGTAAAATAATAAATTTTATTGATAATTTTATTCTAACTAAACAAAAGGATCGTCTACTTTTATTTAACAAAATTCTATAAATTATTGATTAGCAAACGGAATCAAATATACATCCAGTGAAATTTCCGACCATCGACAAGAAACAAATAGCATGTCAGGTAACATTTTATGTAGACTCTGTGTAAAGAATTTCAAGATTTTAGTACTCCATCACTAGTCTGCCTAAATTTTTGATTTCATCACCAACACATCATTTTTGGCCTTTTCATGGGTAGAGTTTGTCATCTGCCGTGCCAATAATATTGCTTTCTTTGTGTAATAATTACCATGGGAATATTATGATATTAGAAAGGATAATACATATCCATACCTATTATTGATCACATATATGCTTTGTATAATAGCTGAAACATAAACTCAATTTTTTTTGCTGTGAGTTCAGAGCAGTTCAATTTTTAGCGCTGGTGAAATTTTTCCCTTTTCTTCAAGTTACTCTTTCTCGGAACCAAACAGTTCTTCAAAATAAAATTCAATGATTTTTTCAGATCATTTTTCCGGAATTTTCTAAAATCATATCAAAATTTTGTCAAATTATTTTCAAAAGTATCATTTTTAAATTCTTCGGTTTGATAGTTCAACATTTTTTTTGCTGGCAACAAATTTGCTCCTATGATACACTTTTATTCATGATTTATATTCATCATCTGCCATGTTTTTTTTCTTTTCAGTCTGTTCGCTTCTCTTTAGCAAACTCAATTTGAATACTTTGCTGTCTTCTGTGTACAGAGAAACCATTTTTTTCACACTCTCTTCTCACAAAACTGTAAAAGAGCAACGTTTTTTCTCAAGATGTGAAAGAATTCGTTTACAGGTCGTAAGTATTTATAGTTGAATGCCTATCTGCTTTTTAAACATATTTTTGCATCACACTCAGGAAAAATTCTCAAAGTTGTAATATACAGTGAAAGATGTATCATACATACAAAGCATTTTTTCATAATATTTTTATGCTTCAAATGTTTTCCTCATTCAGAAAAATGAATCTCATTGCATATATGTCAAAAATTGGTGGAAATAGTCAGAAATTCCGCAAAATTCAAGTTCAAAGTAGTGCAAAATAACATTCCATGATAAAAATCTCAGAAAAAGTTTCAAAATTCCAGTTGAATGAACATAATGAAACACAGAATGGATGAACAAGTTTCAAAATACATCTGTTGGAGTGTGGACATCAGAAACTTTGAGAATTAAGCTGTTAAAATATTTTGATGTTCATTTCATAGGCACAAAAGTATATGACATTAAAAATGCAACCTTTGTTGTATCTGTTGTATCTTTTCGAGGCATATCACTAGAAATTTTAAGATGTTGACATTCTAAAGTGGTCGAAAATCAATGGCAAAAACTTATTCAAGCAAAATAAGGTTGAGATTTTCTGTTTGACAAATTTTATTGTATTACAGATTCAAAAAAAAAATATATATATATATATACTCATACTTTCAATAATTTTGAAAAACAAGTAGTCAAAATTTAAATGTATGAAAATTACATTTACAAATTCCAATACAATTCAAGATCCCAATTATAATTGGTTTTTTTAAAATTATATTATTATTATTAAGATTAATAATTTATAATTATAATTTATTATTGGAAAAAAGTTGTCAAACATCCAATTTTGAACTTCTAAGATGCACCAAGTTCATTTTTATGTTGAACTCCCAAAATGTTTTTATTTTTCCATAAAATTTCCCAGCACAAAGTATGATGTGAAAAACAGTGGAGGAATCTATAGAATTCATAAATACAATCTAGTGCTAAACGCCATAAAGTTTTTTGATGTTTTCTGATTTTAGAGCTTCAAAGATGTTTTTTGAGCAGAGAAAAGGCCGACAAAATCTTCCCAATTGAACAGGGCACACTACACTGCATAAATACCAGACCCTAGATTTTTACATAAACACCATAGTATGGCTATAAACATCATGATGGGCCTGAAAATTTTCAAATTTTAGTATAATAAAATACACCAAATGCATCTTTTTGTCATTGGTCACCAGATTTTTTCTTCTTTTTTTTACAAATTTTGCTGTGTTTTCGATTTGAGAATTTACTCAATGCATAAAAAACAAGAAAAATATTGATGCCTGTCTAATCTATGTGTGCTCCATTGCAAAATAACATCATCAATACATTTAGGAGAAAAAAGAAACCTAAAGGAGCAGTGCAAAGCATACTGTAGAAGCAAGCATGTAAGCCTGGGAAGTAGGAGTAAATTGAAGCAAGAGGCGTGGCTAAAGTAGCATACAGTAGGCAGAAACAGGTAAGCAAAGCAGCGATTGGTTAGGCGAGTGGATGGAAGTGAACCTCCCACCATGGGAGGGTGTGGATCAGAGAACTGATATAAAAGACAGGAAAACGTGGGAAAAGACAGATTTTATGTAGATTTTGATTGTGGCTTAGAATCTACATTGAAAAATTTATGGCTTAGGATCCACATTGAAAAATTTTTATCATCAATTAATAAAGTATAATTTTCATAGCATATAATATTGACTACCCCATTTTGATTGATGTTTCTCATATTTAAGTTTGCACTCTAATAATTTTTTCTATATTGCTCAACAATGAATAAACCTGACAATTAATATTAGAAGCACTGGAGTAGCACAGAATGAGACATAATTTTTAATGCATGTTGTCCATTAGATCATTTCAACATAAAACAAAAAAAATCAGTTTTGAGCTGGGTGCTACTGACTAAAATGCAAACGTCTTACATCAAATGAAATGAATTTGTGAAACGAGTAAATATCCCCTATGTTGAGGGTTTGAAACATTTATACTTCAGTTTGTCAAAGGACACTTTAAATGCCAATGAAAAAATATAAGTACTTGAAAGTTAGTGATGTTAGTTGAAGAAGCATTTGTTGATTGCAAACATCACCACTACAATGATCTGGGTTTGCTACTTCCACGTAGTAGGGACGGTAACTATCAGAGGGATAGCTGATAGGCTGAATGCGAACCACCGAGCTGAGCTTGTAGCCCAGTAGAGCCAGTGCCCTTGCCGCCTCTGGGAGGACAGTGGAACTACTGTGTACAATCAAAGCTCAGACAAGTAGAAAGTAGTGTATTTTGGTATGCTATTTTCCACTTGTAAGATAGAATCGACCAGCATAGAAAGAGCTAGTATAGAGATGTAAGACATCAGATTGCTAATACCAACGTGTTTGTTTGTTTAGACTGTGGAAGATTTATTCTTTAATAATAATTTTTATTATTATGGATCGTGATCGTGAACAGCAATGCGCGGGCGGCAAAATGAGGACGGGTATGTTGTTTTATCCCATTTTCCCTGAGCAAACTGATGTAAGAACTGTTCCAGCCAAAGAGCCAAGTGGAGCGCAGGGGACCATGTCCCATCGGAGATTTAGGGAGATTTTCTCCATGGGGAGCATGAACTGGTCGTACGACCCAAGTTTAATGGAACAGGAGATCCCGCGAGTGTAAATGCAAGAGATGTGTTGGTGTTAGACTGGGGTTGTAAAAAGGTAGATGTTTTAGGCGTGAAACGCAGAGGGCCCGGGGAAGCCAAAAGGCCGACAACCCCAGCAACGCCAGTGCAGGAAGACGGGAGGATCACATGCTGCGAACATAGATCGCCTAGCAGATCAAGGCCGCAATGACAGCTGGAGTTGGCCCGGGGCCAAACATGGCAAGGGACAAGCCGTGCACCTCGACGGCGTCATCCACAGTCGGGGACAACCAAGATGTGGCACTAGGCGCCGAAGATAACAGGGTCATGGAGAGACTGAAAACGCCAAAACATTGGCGAGTTGAAGGAGCACTGCTTCAAAGTTTTTTGCTTTATTGTTAGTTTATACAATAAAAATTGTGACTGCGTGTGTCATGTTGTTGTTGAAGAGAGAGAAAATGATGGAACAGAGACCATCCTACCCTGTCTGGGGTAGGCAGATGTTTTTTTTAAACTAATTTGCATAATAATTATGCAAATGGGTCTGGACCCAACAGGTTTGGTTTTTTTTCCAAGTCCAGACTAAAGGTAGAAGACGGCAGGCAGGGGCAGTACTCATACCTTGAGCAACCTAGCTCACAGGTAAGATCAGAAGTGAGCAAAGGGTGTCAGTCACTACATGAAAAGCTCACTAGGGAAGTACACTGACAGTGAAATAGAAGTCACTGTCTAGTGTAAGAAACGGACAATGCAGAAAAGCCTGAAAAACCACTGGGCAAGGTACAGTGTTGTGGACCATCAGTGTGGAAGGCACCCTAGAGCTCTTATCTATAACAGGGTACACTATGGGGATGACATAGTACATTTTCAGTGTCACGCTAACAGTGTTAGTTACTGTGTTTTTAGATACCGATACCAATTTATCTTAACAATAATAATAATACGCCCGGGCAATGGGAGGTATTCTAAAGATCAATGATGAAAAACTGCGGCAAAGACCACCAGGAAGGAGAGAAATTCACGGGTGAACTGTTAGCGTAAGAGTACACTGAAACTTCTCTTTCAGAACGAAAAGCAGAAGCTGGTCAAGCAAGCTGCCAAGGGACAATGGTGGCAAAGAGAAGAAGAGCACAGTGGGAGCACAGGGAGCTATGGCCCTAGGCAGTAAAGCCACCATACATAGCAAACTGGTCACTGCGCCAGCTGGCAATGGAAGTTGCCAGAGAAGCAGAGTGACACAAACTCCCCTAGACCTGGGGCTCACGCCGCACTCTAGGGTCGAGGAATCAGTTCTCTCAGATTCGGGGTTTTTACCACTCTCTGAGATCAGTGCAGAGTGGCTGGAATATGGCCCTGGGAACACACCTTCAGTAAGGTCTCCTACACCAGAAATCCACGCGACTCAAACCATGGAGCTCGAAGAGGAAACTCATTGGACTCCAGATCGCCTCTTCCAAAATGTGATGTTCACTTATACCCTGAGGACTGTTCAGGAAGCCGCGTCGCGAGACTGGGGGAATGACGGTCAAGTTTAGCCTAAGGACATTACAGGTTTAGGGCCCATCCCTCGGGGAGACTCTCTGGCTAGCCAGCAAAGTGGTTGAAAGATTGCTAAGTGGACAAGGGGTGATTGTGATCAACTGATGCAACTAGTTCAGACTATCAAGGACGAGCGAGGCTGCATCAACCTCAAGGCTCTAATGCAGAAATGGCACAGTTTCCAAGTAAGCGGGACTGTTTCCAATGCTAGTAGAACAGTAGATGGGCTACTAGCAAAGTACAGGAAACGAATGTTATCTGAGATAACAACAGTTAGATCCAGTCAAACCGTTGTGGCAGATTCCCAAGGTAGCAATACAGCGGAATCAGTCAGAAGCAGTGGTTCTCAGTGTGACATTAGTCATAGTGATGAAGAAAGAATGGAACAAAGCCCAGAGGCACTTTGCCCCCAGACGAGTCAAGTTCAAGGCGAACAAGTGATAGAGCCCAACTTCGCCGAGAAATTTGCAGAGGTCATGAGCAAAGCTGGCACGGTCATGAAACGGGAAGTTTTGCTTACAATGCCAAACAGAAAAATCCCACCTGAACTGCTGGATCAAGCAGACAAAGCGATAGCGGAAGTAGCACGGCAAAACCCCGACTGCTTGCGGTCCCTGAACATGGCAGTGTATAGTGCAGCTAAAACACTGCAAGATATTCTCAGTGATGAAAAGAAGAACAAGAAAGCCCAGTGGAGACAAGAGAGTGCCAATCTTAGGGAAATGTTCATGTCTGAGATAGCCTGGCTAACATTGACTATCAAGAAGCTGAGTGAAAACACACCACTCAAGTGTAGTCAACAGAAATGCTACAAGACCTTAAAGCTTAAGTATGGCAAGAAGTACAAGTTCAGGCCATTATGCCAGGCTACCAAATCAAAGTGTTCAGTAAAGACAGATATAAAGATTTGTTATATAAAAACAAGTTTTTCATATTTTGCATCACAGTATAATGTATACTTTTTATTTTAAGGTCCTGATGCCACCCACATGTTGAATATTTACCACCACAACAATGACTACTCAGTCATTACAAAAATGGCAGCTTTTTTTGACCACAGCTACTTTTGTCCTCATTGTGACATAGCATACAGCAATAGGGGGAACCATTGCTGCAAGAGCATTTCCCCTCTATGTTATAACAGCCCACCTTGCTCACAGTTTAGCAGCCCAAAATGCAAGGATTGTAATCGATTTTTCAAGAATGATGATTGCTTCAATTGCCATAAGAAACTTTCCATACCAAAATATGAAAACAACTCAAAGCATCAGAAAACAGGGACATCGATTTGTGATCGCATTAAAGCTTGTGAAAAGTGTGACATACTGTGTCAGAGAGCTCACTTAAAGGAGCACAAGTGTGGCTACTTCGAATGCAAAGTGTGCAAAAGAGGGGTATTGAAAAAAGTATGTAATTAATTTTTTGATTAGTTGATAAAAATCAAATTTCAAAGAATGACAATTTTTAATTTCAGACCACCAGTGTTACATGCAGGCTGAAGTGAATGAGGAAAATGAAATAGAGGTCATGAATGATGATGTATCAGAAGCTGAATCATCTCTTGATAAAGTGGAACTACCAACTCGCTTTGTTTTTTATGATTTCGAGACAACACAGGAAAAAATTTTGGCACAAACAGACCAAGGAGATATTGTCGAGCATAAGCCAAACATGTGTGTTTCACACACAGTTTGTGACCAGTGTCGTCATAGTGACATTAATTACTGCAACTTTTGTGGTGATCATGAACGAATTTCCAAAGGCTCCAATTGTTTGGATGATTTTTGTACATACCTTTTTGGTAAAGGTATGAAAAATATTACTGCAATTGCCCACAACTCTCGAGGTTTTGATGGCCAATTCATCATGCAATTCTTGTATTGTAAAGGCCATCACAAAGTTGACATTGTCAATAAAGGTAAAAGCTTGAATCTTTTGTTTCTAATTTTTTCTTGAAGACATACTTTCAGGATTAGAACTGATGTGCATCAAAATTGGATGGATAAAGTTTATCGACTCTTTGAATTTTCTTCCAATGCCTTTGGCGTCTTTGCCAAAAAATTTTGGAGTCAATAAATTATGCAAGGGATATTTCCCACATTTCTTTAATAGAAAGGAAAATTATGGATATATCAGACCATATCCTTCGCCAGACATGTATGGTTACAATGCTATGAAACCTGCTGCTCGTGCCACATTTTTGGAATGGTATAATGGAAAGATTGAAGGAGAAAGTTTGTAGAAAGCTATAAAAGTTTTGCATTTAGAAGTGTGTCCTTGTTTAGGGGTGTCAATTTAATTTTGATAAGGAGCTACTGGATTACTGTCGTAGCGATGTGCAAGTTTTATGGTAGTGTTGCATAAAATTTTGGGATATTTTTATGGAAGAAACCAATGTTGATCTATTTGAAAAATCAATAACCATTGCTAGTGCCTGCAACTTGGTTTTCCATCGTCTTTTCCTCAGGCCAGATACCATAGGTATTATACCATTCAAGGGTAATGGAAAAAGCTAGAGACAATCGATAATTGCCCTTAAGTGGTTGAAATGTTACTCACATAGCCATGACAATCTATACATCTGCCATAAACTCAATGGTGGTGAGGTCCAAATTGGTCAATACAAGGTTGATGGAATTTCAGGTATGATGCTTAATCTTAAATATTTTAAAATACATATGTTATAGGAAAAACAATATATGAATTCAATGGATTTTACTGGCATGGGTGTCCCAAATGCATGACCCATAGGTCTCGAGTTACTGCCGATGGGTTCACAAAAGCCTCAGATGCCTATGAGTGCACTTTCAAACGAAAAATAGAGCTCAAAGCTCAAGGATATACTGTTCAAATGTGGCAGTGTGATTTACTCAAACATCTATGTAGCAATCTAGAAATGAAGGAATGTTTTGACAAGATCAAATTGAACCAATCAACCCACATGATGGTAAATATTTCGAGTACTATTTTTATACAACTTGCATTCTTTTTTTTTATTTTCAGCTTTCTTTGGAGAATAGACAAATGCTGTAAAATTGTACCACAAGGTCCAACCAAATGAAAAAAGCAGTTATGTTGATGTATGCAGCTTATACCCCTTTATCAACAAGTATGGGAAATATCGGACATGTCACCCCAAAATCCTGACTGAAGGCTTTGAAGTGGTCAGCTCAACTTCCCAACCTTATGAAGGATTGATCAAATGTATGGTTTTACCACCTCGCAAACTTTTACATCCTGTTCTACCATATGGACATGGTGGTAAATTACTGTTTCCTCTATGCAAAACTTGTACGCATGATTCACAAAAGACCACATGCCAGCATAATGACCGAGATAGAGCACTAGATGGTACATGGGTTACTATAGAATTATACAAAGATTTAGAGAAGGGATATAAGGTATATTGTTACTGTAATGGTTCACCTTCCCTATGTATATATTTTTATTTTTGTTTCAGATCCTCAAGACTTTTGAAGTTTGGCATTATGATAATGTTGAACAATATCATCGAACCAAAAACCCTGATGGTGGTTTATTCACTCAATAGGTCAACACTTTTATGAATATGAAACTAGTAAGTTTTATATTATGTAAATGTGACAGAATTTGATTGTAATTTTTATAGGAGAGTGAAGGTTACCCTGCTAGAGCTCAGACAGATGAGCAAAAACGTGAATATGAAATGGATGTCTACAGTTGCAAGAATATTTCATTGGACCCTTTAGAAATTTTGAAAAATCCTGGAAAGAGGGCTTTGGCCAAATTAATGCTAAATTCTTTCTGGGAAAAGGTACTTTTACCTAATAATTTTGTATGTATTTGACTTATTTTATGCTTTTTCAGTTTGGTCAATGAAACAACATGGATAAAACTGTTATTCTGAACAACCCCAAAGAATTTTTTGAGCTGGCTATAGAACCATCCAATATTGTCAAAGCAATAAATATGATCAATGATTTGATGATATCATTGACATACTACCAGCATGATGATTTTGCTGAGGTTATGGGGAATACTAACCCCATTATTGCAGCTTATATGACAGCTCAGGCTCGACTGAAGTTATATTCTTACATTGATGGATTAAAAAGTCGAGTATTATATTTTGATACAAACAGTATTATTTACCTGTCAACAATTGACAAGCAACAATATCAAGTACAGACAGGTTGGTGTCTAGGTGAAATGACATATGAATTATGTGAATACAGTCCTGGATCTTATATTATGGAATTTGTTAGTGGAGGTCCAAAGAATTATGCTTACAAAGTGTACAGTCCATCTACTGAGCAATACCATCATGTCATCAAGGTTTGGGGGATTACTCTGTCATCAGATGCAATGAGAAAAGTGAATTTCGATTCACTTGGATGACTGGTTTTTGCTTTTGTAAAAAATAATTGACAAGAAGAAGTAAATGTACATAACCTACGAATTCAAGACCAGCAAGATCAAAAAGTTGTCACCAGAGAAACGTTGAAAACATTTAGAATTGTGTATGATAAGCATATTTTGAAAACCAATTTTTGTACATATCCTTATGGATGGACATCGTTTTTATATCATCAGTACATGTATAATTTTTTCATAAATAAATTCAAAACATAGAACTTCTCTGCCCACTACATATTCTCTACTGATCAATTTTTGTTTTTCACACATTACCTTCTAAGGTTCATCCCTTCCTTCATCTAGGCAACTTAGAGTAGTCCTCAACCATGAAGTAAATAAGATTATTTTGTAATAAAAACAAACCAATGTTTTGGATTTTTGAAAAGTCATTCAGTGATGAATTTCCATTGTCAAGTACAGGTGCTCTTCCCTGGTGGCTACATGTTCTGTTTTTAGGTCAATAACATTTTTTTCTGTAGGTCTTCTCTTTTATGTTCACTAAGAGTGCTATTTTTTCCTTGCCCCTTACATACTTTCTTTCAAATCTATAACCTTTTCTACATGCCCTTTCTCTAATGCCCATTGGACATGCTCCTTTTGCTTTGTTCATTTTTTCTTCCAGATTGATTTTGTTTTTTTTCACATTACCTTTTTTACTTTTGTACAATATATGCACTCTGTAGGTCCACTTTTTCCAGATCAATCTTGGTTTTTATGCAATTTATAGTACTCCTCAAAAGGTTTTTGCCTCTGTCTACTACATGTACACTGTAGAGCTTTAGCAGTTCACCCTCCTTTATGATTGTTCTGGAAAACTGTCAACCTGCAAAATCAAGCATTTTTCTGTATAAAGCACTACCTATTATGAGGTGTGCCCCTTTCTATGCATTTTACCTGCCCCCTGTATGGCTTGTGGTCAATATTGTTTCTGCAGACCTTTCTTTTTGCAGGCTCGATTTTCAATAGCACAGTATGGGGTTTGTAGCCATATGGGCCAATGTCAATTGCACTTTCCCATTTGCGCCCTAGCCCATTGCGCCGATTTTCAAGTGCACCATTTTTATATGCCCCCTATGCATTTGCACCAAAAGCATAATGCGCCAACTGCAATTGTGCTTTTTGCAAATGCCCCTTGGTCTTTCAATTCATCATAGAAAAGGCAATGATAAGACCCGTAATAAAAAAAGAAACAAAGATGACTATTGTCTCCAGAAATTGTTCAGGCAGCATTTTTTGTACAAAATTTTTCCCATCCGAAATTTTTGCAGTATGTTTATTTTTCTCAGACTTATGTACTTAATCTATATCAGAGTTTATCTAATGTAAATGATTCTATGATCCGATCATGATTCTATGATCAGATAATCCTGTGACCAGCACCTTCATAATTCGAATTTGTTCAGAAGCAGCAAAAAAACATTTGCTCCAGATCTTACCACTTGAGTTCGAAAGTCAAAATAAGCAAGAATGTATAGTTACATTATTTAACACGCCGAAGGATCAGCCAAATTATGAGCTATGCCGCTCATAAAATCAATAGCACTAATTTCACCCTGATCATACTGTAGTTTGAGTGTAAAAATTTTGAAGTTCCAAATGTGACATAATTTATCTGTGGCTATGTGACTAGCTGTGTGGTTCTGTATGATTGTACTATAATTTACAATGCTGTTTTTGCCTAGTTTGTTTTGTCTTCAATAATGATTACATTTCTCATTTGATACTATCTTTTCAGTGTCCAATTAGAATTATGGTGCCAATGAACAATGTGCATTTGCAAACGGTGCATTTAACACATGGCGCATTTGCTAATAGGGCATATGAGAATGATGCATATGACATCTGGCGCATTTGGATCGACACAATTGGCAAAAGCGCAATTGGCTACATCCCCAGCATGCATGCTCTCTTCAGATGGATAATGTTTTCTATGCATTTTTTGTCTTCTGTATGCTATATGTGCTCTGTATGTCCACTTTTTCTCCAGAATGATTTTCATTCTTACTTACCTATTCTTACTTTTGTACAGTACGCACATTGTTTGTCCACTTTTTCTTCAAGATCAATTTTCGCTTGTATGCAACCCACACTAACCCTGAAAAGGTCTTACCTCTGTACACTACATGTATATTGTATGTCCATTTTCGTTTTTTATGCCTTACCTTTTACCATTGTACACTACATGCATGGTGTGGCCCAGTTTTTTTCAGATCGATTTTTGTTTCTGGTTCACCATTATACAGTACATGCATATTGTGCATCCATTTTTTGTTCTAAATCAGTTTTCCTTTTTACCTTACCTTTTCACAATCGTACACTACTTGCACATCAATGTTTGTTTTTCCATACAATGTATAGTAAACCTCTCCTCTTATGATCTACAGTAACACAACTATTACCATAACTCAACTATTACAGTAACTCGAAACAGCTTTAAACCTGCATGCTTAACAGTGCACTGTACAAATTGACCAAAAATGACATATTACAGGGTGCACACAAAAGATAGAGATATTCTCAGCTGCTACACATGTGATTGCTTAATACGTCAATATTCTAGTGTCAAGGCAATAATTGGACTTTTTAGTCTCTGATAGCTGGTTAACGCCACATCCTATAGAGAAAATCTTCACACTTTTAGATAGAGCTAGAAAAACTGGACATACTGGAAACAGACTGATCTGAAGATAAATGAACCAAATCCCATAATCATCAAATGGCCCATTCAAGTACCATATCAGGTAAGAGCTCAACACATAAATTAAGAATAATTTTCAACCTAATGCTGCCTAAGAACTCTTCTTTATACCATTAGATAGAGCATAAAAAACGATACATAATGAAAATTAACAAAACTTGACTCACTTCAATCAGACTCTAGGAACAAGGTACCTTGGAATGGTCAAAATTCTAGTGTCAAGGCAATAATTGGACTTTTTAGCCTCTGTTAGCTAGTTAGCCCCATTCTATAGACAAAATCTTCAAACTTTTAGATAGAGCTAGAAAAACTGGACATACTGGAAGCAGACCGATCTGGAGACAAATGGACCAAATCCCATAATCATCAAATGGCCCATTCAATTACCATATCAAATAAGAGCTCAACACATGAACCAAGAATAATTCTTAACCTAATGCTGCCTAAGAACTCTTCTTTACACCATTAGAAACAGCATAAAAAACTCTACATAATGAAAATTAACAAAACTTGACTCACTTCAATCAGAGTCTAGGGATAAGGTACCTTGGAATGGTAAAAATTCTAATGTCAAGGCAGTAATTGGACTTTTTAGCCTCTGATAGCTAGTTAACCCCACATTGTATAGAGAAAATCTTCACACTTTTAGATAGAGCTAAAAAACTGGACACAATGAAAACTGACCCATTTCGAGACAAATAAACCAAATCCTATGACAATCAAATGGCCTATTCAAGTACCATATTGAATAAGAGCTTAACACATGAATCAAGAATAATTTTTAACCTAATGCTGCCTAAGAACTCTTCTTTACACCATTAGAAACAGCATAAAAAAACTCTACAGAATGAAAATTAACAAAACTTGACTCACTTCAATCAGACTCTAGGGATAAGGTACCTTGGAATGGTAAAAATTCTAATGTCAAGGCAGTAATTGGACTTTTTAGCCTCTGTTAGCTAGTTAGCCCCATTCTATAGACAAAATCTTCAAACTTTTAGATAGAGCTAGAAAAACTGGACATACTGGAAGCAGACCGATCTGGAGACAAATGGACCAAATCCCATAATCATCAAATGGCCCATTCAATTACCATATCAAATAAGAGCTCAACACATGAACCAAGAATAATTCTTAACCTAATGCTGCCTAAGAACTCTTCTTTACACCATTAGAAACAGCATAAAAAAACTCTACATAATGAAAATTAACAAAACTTGACTCACTTCAATCAGACTCTAGGGATAAGGTACCTTGGAATGGTAAAAATTCTAATGTCAAGGCAGTAATTGGACTTTTTAGCCTCTGATAGCTAGTTAACCCCACATTGTATAGAGAAAATCTTCACACTTTTAGATAGAGCTAAAAAACTGGACACAATGAAAACTGAAACATTTCGAGACAAATAAACCAAATCCTATGACAATCAAATGGCCTATTCAAGTACCATATTGAATAAGAGCTTAACAAATGAATCAAGAATAACTCTTAACCTAATGCTGCCTAAGAACTCTTCTTTATACCATTAGATAGAGCAGAAAAAACAATACATAATGAAAATTAACAAAACTTGACTCACTTCAATCAGACTCTAGGAACAAGGTACCTTGGAATGGTCAAAATTCTAGTGTCAAGGCAATAATTGGACTTTTTAGCCTCTGTTAGCTAGTTAGCCCCATTCTATAGACAAAATCTTCAAACTTTTAGATAGAGCTAGAAAAACTGGACATACTGGAAGCAGACCGATCTGGAGACAAATGGACCAAATCCCATAATCATCAAATGGCCCATTCAATTACCATATCAAATAAGAGCTCAACACATGAACCAAGAATAATTCTTAACCTAATGCTGCCTAAGAACTCTTCTTTACACCATTAGAAACAGCATAAAAAAACTCTACATAATGAAAATTAACAAAACTTGACTCACTTCAATCAGACTCTAGGGATAAGGTACCTTGGAATGGTAAAAATTCTAATGTCAAGGCAGTAATTGGACTTTTTAGCCTCTGATAGCTAGTTAACCCTACATTGTATAGAGAAAATCTTCACACTTTTAGATAGAGCTAAAAAACTGGACACAATGAAAACTGACCCATTTCGAGACAAATAAACCAAATCCTATGACAATCAAATGGCCTATTCAAGTACCATATTGAATAAGAGCTTAACACTTGAATCAAGAATAACTCTTAACCTAATGCTGCCTAAGAACTCTTCTTTATACCATTAGATACAGCATAAAAATTTCTACATAATGAAATTAACAAAACTTGACTCACTTCAATCAGACTCTAGGAACAAGGTACCTTGGAATGGTCAAAATTCTAGTGTCAAGGCAATAATTGGACTTTTTAGCCTCTGTTAGCTAGTTAGCCCCATCCTATAGACAAAATCTTCAAAGTTTTAGATAGAGCTAGAAAAACCGGACATACTGGAAGCAGACCGATCTGGAGACAAATGGACCAAATCCCATCATCATCAAATGGCCCATTCAAGTACCATATCAAATAAGAGCTCAACCATGGCATTCCCACTCTGTGTTATACGCGACCATCTATGTGTTTGACATCATCTAATGGAAAACATATAACTTTCTTTCATGAGAATTTTCTCGATAACCGTCTGTACAGTTTTGATAAAAATACATCAATCGAAAGCTCTCGTGATGCAGAATTGAACGAAATTCTGTTTGAAAATATTGTCTCCCTCATCAAACTGCAGATGGAGTTCTGGCTGTTGAACTCCGCGCTGGGGCAAAAATTACTGTAATTCACTGAGGTTCCTTTTTTCCAGCACCAGCACCATTTGTTTTTCTCATTCCCTCATGTAAGACATTGTATTTGTAAATATTTTTATGTCATTGTTAAACTGCTCTTTTATTTAGATTAGAATGTATAAGATCTTCGTGAGTTCATGGTAATGAGTCGTGAACCAAATGAAACAAATTTTTTCAGAATTCCCACCACTGTTTTCTCGCCCAAATCGTTTCTAAATTCTAATCGCAAATCACCGTTTTTCCCCTGCCTGTCTTTTACCCAAGTGGAGATGGGGTCAATATTATCTCCTAAACCTCCCAAGTTGTTTTTTGCTTAAAAATGATCATAGACGCTTTATTCAAGTGTTTTTTAGCTTTTAAAAACATTCTGATGTTGCTAGAACAGTTCGGGTAATATTAAGTTTATGGGAGATTTAGATACAGACTTACCGATTATAAATTCTGATTCTCTGATGTTTAAAACCTATTATACGTTTGGAATTCCATGGGGATTTTCAGTAGGAGGAAAGTTGTGGGGGTTTGAAAAATAAACAAAATTGCAATCTGGCAAAGATATGCCCAGTTTGGATGATGATCAGGATACAGATGATGAAGCTGAAGAGTCAAGTTAGGTGAGTCTATATTTTACCTGTTTTGGCTTAGGCTTAGGCTTAGGAAAGTGCTTTGTAAATTTGGTCATTTTAGTATTTTGGCTCAGGCTTAGGCTTAGGAAAGTGCTTCGTAAATTTGGTCATTTTAGTGTTTTGGCTTAGGCTTAGGCTTAGGAAAGTGTTTCGTAAATTTGGTCATTTTAGTGTTTTGGCTTAGGTTTAGGCTTAGGAAAGTGCTTCGCTGTTGCCAAATTTGATCGTTTTGAGGTTTTTGCTGATGGAAAATGTCATGAAAACATCAATTTTTAATGGAAAAACAAATTTTGAGCCGAAAAATTTTTTTTTCAAAAATTTTATTTTTTTTGGTTCAAAAGTTTTTTCCCCATGGAAAATTGATGTTTTTATGATGTTCTCCATCATCAAAAAACCCAAAATGGCCAAATTTGGCAAAAATGCAGAAATCCCATAAACTTTAAAAATCCCAAAATCCCTGGGCCAACTATTCATTAGTAAATTGACTTTGAGTTATATGAGAAATCGAGCATTAAAGCCTCTACGATGACAAGTGAGAGCCCAAAAATGTTGATTTTTCCAGTGTGATGCGGACTGCAAGAAAATTTTTTTATTCCTAAACTTTCGTAAATTTTACCCAAAGGCTATGAGTAAGAAGAGTAGAAATTTTCCAAAAATACTTTCATGAAACTTATGAATTCAATTAATGCTGAGAAAGGAGTGATTGCTTCAAAAAGTTTAGAAAGTTGATCTGTTGACGTCGCTAAAGAATGTAACACGGAGAATCTGCGGATCTTCATTAAATGTAAAAATAAAATAAAAATTAAGTATAAAGATGAAGATGAGGATAAGATATATAAAGAGAAGATTACTAAAAACATGAGAGAATGATTAAAACTATTAAAGATTAAATGATAAATGAAGGTAGACATGTTAAAAGTCACGCCTCAGCTAGGTAATAGAGAACAATAATTATTGAGGGGATAACCGCATCAAAAATTTCGATATTCGGTCCCTCTAAAATGCACCAAAATGCAATTCTCCTTTCAATCTCCGAAATTTTCTTGCCCCAAATGGGGAAAACAGTGTTTCTAATTTTAAAAAATCGGAAATGGAGAAAAAAATGTTGAGCTTTTTTGCTAAATGGCAAAAAATGTTGGCAGTTAGAATTTAAAAAGTAAGGTTTTGGGAGGTCAAAACTTATATATTATCCAGTGTCAATAATTATTATTATAATGGATCTTTTTGCTGTAATGCAGCCGAGGCGCGACTGTTAGCATGTCCACATCACCCAATAGTTAGCATTTAATAGTTGATGCCATCTAGAATTTGAAAAAATCTTTTTGTGGTCTTTCATAATTTTTGAATTTTATGAACATAAACTCTACATCTGGAAAATGATCAAAACATCTTTGTATGTGACCAGTGGCTGAAGTTTTTGCCACTTGGAAGACATCATTTACGAGGTAAACCTACATTCATGGGGTTAGGGTACATGTTTTTCCCTAAATCCTGGGGTCTTAAAGAAGTAAAAAAGCCCAAAATTTAGAAAATTTTACCGAAAAAGGCCAAAAAACTATTTTTTGCCCAATTGTCGGAGTTGAGGGGAGAGTCCCCAAATTTGGGCACCAGGTCGGGGCAATCTGGCAATCCCTCCAATCCCTCAATTATAGCTGTGTTGAAGGATACAAAATATTTGTTGCTTTCGAATTTTAATTGTATGCTTCATATATGATTTTTGCATTTTGAGTCAGTAAGGAAAATGATTGTATTGACTGAAAAATTATGATGCCTAGAAAATAAATGTCAAAATAATTCATTTTTCCTGCGTCCTAAAATATCTAAAAAAAATTTTACTCCATGCCAAAATTAGTTCTATGATTCTCACTTTTTTGTTCTAAACTTTGAGACTGCATTAACTTCAAACTAATTTTCTAGCTGGTTAACTGACTCAAAATATCAGCTCATTTCTCAAGTCTTAGCATCATTCTAAGCTGAAAAATTCAACCTTGAATCATGGAAAGTGTGTTGGCAAGATTTATTTTCCAACATTGTTTTTATGTTGAGTAAATCTGAAAATTTTTCCCGGGCTTGGTGCCAGAAGAGAGGGTATGTAGGTCCTGTGCAGTCTGTTCACCTCATCAGCCAAAATGATCACTGAACAGTCTGTTCACCTCAGCCAAAATGGTCACTAATTTCTAGACTAATTGGGTTTTTTTGCTGCAGTTTTGTAATTTTTTGTTATCCATCACTTGAGAATTTACTTTTTTTTCATTTTTTGTAAATTAGTGACTGCATTCAAACAAGCTCCAAAAAGTATAAATGAAGCATATGCAGATGCTTTTAAGCCAAAAAACAACTCGACAAGAATGACTCAAAGAATTTTGGCCTCTAAAAAGTTCATGTGAGAAAATAGTGATTACCACCCATATTTTCTCAAGTTCAGATCAAATTTTCATTTCTGCATTTTGCTACACTAAATTTTGACCCATGTGCAGCCAACTTTTTTGGCCTAAGTTACATAATAATACAGCTTAAGACTGATCAATTTTCTCAATGAAGCTGTAGATGTTCCGGTTCAGAGATGCATTAGCATTTCTATGCATTTTCAAAAAAAAAGTTCATACATTCCTCACATTAATTTTTCATTTTCTCTGAACTGAATAGACGGAAAAATACTAAATATCGCCCAAAAAAGTTCAACAATAGCATTTCTAATGCTCTAACCTGATTTTTGATTGAGTTACAATCACTTTTTCCTAGAGAAAAATCCTAGTTATAGGCTATGCCTGTTACAAATGTCTGTTTTCGTAAAAATGAAAAACTATTCCAGTTTTGGTGTGTGGAACCAAAAATTTATATATGCAACCAAATTTTCTCCTCCTGTTGAATGTTGAATTGCAATTGGCTGAATGCAAAGAATGCTCGATTGATATACTATATTTATATTCTGTGCGCAGCAGTTTTTATGTTCTTCAATTTATGTTTATATCATACCTGTAAGACCTCCGACCAGTTGAAGGGGGGGTAAATACGAAATTTTGGGGGGGGGTAGGAAAAAAAGGCCAAAAAACATACACTTTTTGGCAAATTTTTTTAATTTTTTCCTAACTGGTGGGGGTTGGGGGGAAATGATTTTGGGTACTGGGGGGGGGACCCCCCAACCCCCCCCCAAGTACAGGTATGGTTTATATTATGCAAGTCAGCTTGTGCTGATAATAAATATTGGCAATATTTGATTTTTCAGCATTCCGGGGTCACGAAATGCCATTGTCCAATGTGGTTTCGCCCTTCAACAATAGGAACGAACACTGTACGTGTGTAACAACCAGTTTCTCTACTGTACTTTACTTGATCCTAAAGAAGGGTTCGGCGGACAAATGGGGCGAGATATGACTAGGGCCACAATAAAATAAACACAAAATCGACGATTGCTTTCCTCCTCGATAAATACACAAAGGCGTCACACTAAACCACGATTTAGGCTCGCATAAAAATATATGGAATCGCCAACAAAATCTGCATAAAAATCCCTCTTTTTCCTCGTTTTCCTGTCTTTTATACTGGTTCTTTGATCCACGTGCTCGCATTGTGGGAGGTCCGCTTCCGTGGGCTCGCCTAACCAATCGCTGCTTGGCTTACCTGTTTCTGCCTACTGTATGCTTCTGTCGCCACGCCTCTTGCTTTAATTTACTCTTAATCTCCACGCTCACATGCCTTTCAACCTACAGTATGCTTTGCCACCTATGTTTTTTTGTTTTTCATGTGTTTTTCGGTTTTCCATGCATTCCTCTTAAATATTCTGTCTGGGTCGGGATTTCTGTACTTTCTACATGGGCAGGTGTGTTTACACGTTTTGGAGGGGATTATTGTACCTACAGAATGTGTATCTTCATGTGCATTACGAGGGCCAGGTGCCAATGTGGAAATCATTATGTCCGTCTTTAATTGGGTCAATGGGGTGTGGGATGATCAAAACAAAGTGCTTCATATAAATTTATAAGAATATTTGGGTGTGAATTCCAGACACCCTTGAGACGATAAAATAGGAAAATGAAATATTATTCAATAAATGTCTATCATATACAGTATGCTATATATATTTACAGTACTGCATTAGCAGGTACGTTACACGTGGTCTGATTTATTTGCCCAATTTAACAGTACCTGAATCAATACTTTATGTATGAAAAACGTTGTTTGAGTTGATGTAGCGATGTAGAAGTGATACCCCGGGTAAAATGAGTGAATAGCTCAGTCCACTCAAGAGGCGGAAATGAATCTGATACAATGAAGCAAAGGCCCTACCATATAATATGTAAAAAGATGGTATAAATCCACTGGGATTGAAGAAATCGGTGACTGAGGTGACACTACAGTAAAAATTATTGCCAGATTATTTGTTTAGCTGCAACACCACGGTAGTGCCAATGCAATGATACAGTAGCTCAAACAAGCAAATATGCAAATTAGTGGCTAAAATGGCACTCTGTGTGAGGGACGGAAACTTTGCCATTTCAATGGCCGGGAGGATACAGTGTCCCGATCGATAGTCTACTTAAAAATTAATTAATAAAAGCGAGTAATTGAATTAATTGGATAAATTTGAAAAGATATCAGTGGCTAAATTGACACTCTGTGTGAAAAACGGTGGCTGAAACAAAATAGGGTTTGTGTGTGGAAAAGGGTGACTGAAAAAGATATGACAAGAATTTTTCAGGGGGTTGGGTCCTTGGACTTTTTATCCAGGCGAAGGGGGTGGGCGAGCAAAAAAAATAAAAGTTCTGCAAGTTTGTTTTTCATACAAAATATGCACAAAAATCCTCTAAAAAGCAGTCTTGGAAAAGGTTCAGGGGGTATTTGACGATATTTCTGGGTCAGGGGAGGTGGCCTGGGTCTCAGGTATGGGGGTCTACTCCCTCTGCCCCGAATATGTGCATGTATGGCCTGAGCAGATTGTTGGTTGATGGGTACTGCATGTGAGAAATAAATTACTAAATGGATTTAGGGATCAGATGGCTGAAATGAGTATAGTTAAATCTGAGTGCAGTTTGAATATTACAGGAGCTTACTACGATGAAAAATTGTATGACATTGTGGAATGACTACAGGTTACAGTAATCTAAACTGGTGTACTGTATTGTCTCATCATTGTTCCTCCCCAAAAATTCTCTTTTTTATAACTCAATGACAAAAATATGCTAATCAGCATAAGCAATTTGACATTTTTACTCCCTATCACCAATCAAGACACCCTGCTCATATTGTTACAGTTTTTGTGTCAAGTTTCTCAACATTCCAAGGATACAGTAGATCAAGAAATTGGAAGAAAAATATCCTGCTATTTTACTGCAAAAAAATTTTCTCCATATGTTTTTCAGAAGGCAGGGAATAAAATGAACACTCACAATTTGGCTACAATTTTCAGCCCGAATATTCTCCGACTGTCTACGTCCAATAAACAAGTCAACAAACAATTGAGCAATAACAAAAATATCATCAAAGTTGTACAATTCATGGTCTAAAGTTGCGCCAAAATTTATACAGTAAGAATGGTTTTTGGTGCAAGCAGCTGTTTTAACAACACACAGTAACCCACCAGGTCCACAAGTGTGCAATGCCAGACATAATACATTCTATATTGGACTTTCTTAGTTTTGGAACATCCAGATCACCTCTGTCATCTTACTGCATTAGAAAACTTTTCTTATAGGTTCCCAAAGGGTTCCCAAATAGGTTCCCAAATTTATAGGTTCCCAAATTGATGCAGGAAATGGAAGCCCATGTTGTCAATGGGATATTGTCATTGTTTTATACATTGTCTATCAAGTAAAGTAGGAGGATGTAGGAACCTGAAAAGGGAGACTTCTGTTTTGACTGGACAGAACTTTTCACTTCCAAATTCCAGAAATTTGATATCAATCAACAGACCTCATCGAGTTGCATTTTTAAAAATGATTCAAGTTGATGTATATCAATTTTTCACATATTTCTCCGAGTTCAGAGCTTATTTTAAACACTCATAACCACTAAACTACAACATTCTAAATCATTTTTTTGGGTAGATACCTAATTTATTGCTTTCTAAAAAAATCATGCTTCCCTTTGGAGGCCCATATGCTTGAAGAAGGGTCTGCATGGGTGCAAAAAATGCAGACCAACTCAACTTGAATGAGCCAAAAAAAATCCCAGCCCAGTCTGCAAAAGCCCATCTTCTGAAACTCAGAAATACTATATCCTTCAAAATAAAAATTGCATAATAGAATTATGTTGTAATGCTGCATCGAGCTGTCCATTACGCAGCATGCGCCGCACTCACCACCACCACTACAACCAAAATTTCTGAACCAAGTGGCTTGGTTAGCGCAGTTGATAGCCCATCTGCCTCGTATGCCGAAGGTCGAGTGTTTGAGCCCCTCACTGTCCATTATATTTCTGACGTGCCGACCATGTAGATTTGAGCATACGACAATCATAGCAAGTCCAAATTACCATGTAAAAATAACACATCATCAACTTTCCCAGGATTGATTAAATCCATGGCAATATGTCCAGCCATGTTGAAACAACATTCACTAGCAGGACTAAGGTTGGAATCGATAAAATGCTTCACACAAAAATCTCCAATTCAAGAAAATTTATTTGATTTCTCTTCACCAAACCAGCATACCATCAATTTCGAATTTTTCCATGTGCAGGGTTAAATATTTCTCCAATTTACTGGCATAATAGATGTTTCTTCAGGACATGAGTGCTTTTTGAACCTTGAAAATAACTGCTCCTGTTTCTTACTCCATATACTGCCTATTAATTGTCATTGTGCAATTTCGAACATCCTCAGAGCTTTGGACAATGGTTTTACTGATCTCGAACAAACTGTCAAGTTTTTGCATATACTCCAGAATAGGCAGCATGGATAATTTTTTATATTTTGACCACAATAACAATGCTGCTTCATGAAAGTTTGTAATTTTGGATTTTGATGTCCATGCTGTTAGTTGGAGATGTTGATTGGTTATCATTCAAAGCATTCAAAGCCTTGATAGCAGTGTATTACACCTAAAAATGAGGCATCTTTTCCATACACAACACAAAATATAATCATTTAATCAAATTATCAAGTCGCAAAACAAAAACTGTTGTATCTTAAAAGTGCATTAAATAAAATACCAAATAAAACAAAAAAACATAAATTATAATATCTAAGTAGTTTCGGATGTAGCTTGAAAGTTTGCCAAATGCATTCTTGAATAACACAGGGAACAACGTCAGAAAAAAAAGATTGCACCAAACTGTAAAATTCAGATTGAAATAATCTGTGGTGTCAAATTATTCGAGAACTAATTTATTCTTACTAAAGAATGCCAGGAAGAAAGTGGTTTCTTACAGGAGTTTGTTGCTGAAATGTGCAGAAATGGAAAAGTTGATCATCATGATGGTGGCTGTAAAATTTTTTCAAAGGTGCGATGGTGATCATTTAACGACCAGATTTGTGTGAGGTACTTTACTTTCAACCAACAGTCGATATGGCAGGGACGGAATAACGGGACGGGGCACAGGCGGCACGATAATACGAAAATACACGAATGATCGACAGTCGCTTGAACGTCGAATAACACAAATGGATGGCACGTTTGCTTGCAAATAAAATAGACGATACGGTTTAATTGCTTTCGAAGAGGGTAGCTTGCAAATAAAATACGAACAGCCGCGGATCAAAATTCACAAAATAATAACTACAAGAATAATTAAATCACGCTTTGCTTCTTCTTTTATACGACGTTTTTGGCCACTCCCTGGGCGTCGCGGGAGGTCGAGCTTCTGTCCATCTTCTTCCGCCAATCGTCGTTTCCTGCATCGCTTTTTATGCTTACTTAGTTACGCCTCTCTAATGCTTTCCTGGTGCTGTATGCTTCCAGTGCTTCGCTTGCTTTCTATGGTGGGCTTGGCCACACCTTTGTGCTTCTGTGCATGCTTCCTGTATCGGTTTCTCTGTATACACATGTTTTGTGGGGCCGCCGCTACCATTACACTTGAGACTACTGTATGGCGGGGCTTCTATGTATTTTACTGTGTGCAGGTGTTGTTTACGATTTTTACGGGGGATTACGGTAGCTGTGGAATGTGTAGTTTAGTGTAGGTTCTGGGGAACAGCTGCTGTTTGTGCAAATTAATTGGGGCATCTTAATTGGGCTACTGGGGTGTGAACGGATCAAAATAAAGTACTTCATGTAATTTTGTAGGAATGTTTGGGTGTGAATCCCAGACACCCTTGAGACAATAAAATGTGAAAATAAAATAATATCTAATAAATTTCTATCACATACAGCATGCTACATATTTACAGTACTGTTTTAGCAGGTACGTTACATTTCCCTCCTTCCGGAGTTAACGTCCTCGTTCAAGGCTTTCGAGGTTGAGGAGGGGTCGGGGTAGATTCGCTAGTTGCTTTGTGAGGGTAGAAAGGGGTTGTCTCATTTACATGCACCGTAAATGTGGTGTTCTTATGGGGGTGTTTGAGTGTAACGTTGGGGTACATGAAATTTGTAACTGTATAGGGGCCGTTTTGGCGAGGGAGGAATTTGGGAGTCAACCCTTGTTTACACGAATGATTTTTATAAAGAATAAGATCACCTGCCTTGTAATGTATGTTCTGAGCATGCTTGTTATACTGCCGGGTATAGTGGTCTTGAGCTTTTTGTAAACTTTTCTGCACGGTTGAGAGTGCTTCTGTAAAATGTGATTTTACACGAAGGGCGTAATCGTCTAAATCAACCATGTAGGACGTGGGGAAAAAGTTTAAGGCTGCGTCTGATGGCAGATTTGCTTGCCTACCATGGAGTAATTCGAATGGGGGATACGAAGTGCTATCATTTTTATGAATGTTGATCGGAAAAACGGCATATGGGAGATAAGTATCCCAATCAGTGTGATTTGAATTGATGTACATGCGGATATGGGTGGCTAGGGTTTGGTTGCAACGCTCAACTTCCCCATTCACAATGGGATGATATGGGGTGGTATGAATTTTCTGAGTGTTGCATAAACTAGTTATCCCTGAGAAGAGATCGGAGACAAAATCGGAGCCACGATCACAATGGATGATTTTTGGGGACCCATGACGGCAAACAATTTTGGTTACGAATAGCTTGGCAATAGTGGCTGCAGTGATATCAGGGGTTGGGAATGCCTCTACATACTTTGTGAAATAATCGATGAAAACGACAATGAATCGGTTGCCGTCTCCAGTGAGGGGTAACAGTCCCATGCAATCAACACCGACTCTATCAAATGGGCCAGTCGGCTGAATTGGTACGAGATTTGCATGTATCTTGTGTCGGAGGGCTTTCTGTGTCTGGCATGGGTGGCAAGTTTTGCAGTAACGTTTGATATCACGGCTCATTTGGGGCCAAAAATATTTTTGTCTGAGCAAGTGTAAAGTTTTTCGGGCTGCAAAATGACCTGTGAACTTGCTGTCATGATGTGAGGCAATGAGATGCTGTACTTGCGACTTGGGAATGTATAGTTTTGCTTGTTTGTCGACTATACGAAAGAGGATGTTTTGATGCACTGCAAATTTTATCAGAGTAAGGGGGTGTTTTTGGGCGATATTTGCTAAAATACTTTTGACAGTTGGATCAGTGTGTTGGAGTTCGGCTAAATTTTTCTGTTGCTATTCTTGTTCAGTTGCTTCAGCTTCCAAAACGGAATTGATAGTGGATATTTCGGGGTGGGTTTCTAATTGCTCAATATCAAAGGATTGTTTTGCTGTCTGTGAGGGGAATCAAGAAACTGCATCTGCGTTGCGGTTAGCAGTGCCTTTCTTAGGGCGAATGTCTAGCTGAATTCCGGAGAGGGCTAATCCCCAATGGGTAATGCGAGGGGATGGGTTTTCCTTTTGTAAGACTGCCTGAACTGCTGTATGGTCAGTGTGTACAATAACATGTTGCTGGAAAAGGTAGGGGCGGAAATACTTGACGAACTCAACTACTGCAAGGGTATCCAACTCAGTTATGGGGTAGTTGCGTTCTGCAGGTTTCAATGTGCGGCTCCCAAAGACAATGGGACGATCCTGACCTTTACTATCTAGCTGACTGAGAATGGCACTGATTCTGAGTTTTGAGGTGTCGGTTTGCAGAATAAACAGTTTTGTGAAATCGGGATGCTGCAGTATTGGGGCATGAATTAACAATTCTTTGAGTTTAGTGAATGCGTTTTGCTGTTCAGGGCCCCAGGAAAATTCCGAATTCTTTTTGAGTAGTGATGTGAGTGGGCTAGAAACTTGAGAGCAATTTGGGATGAATCTGCGATAATACGAGGGTAGGCCAAGGAATGACTTAACTTCTTTTGAGCTTTTGGGTGTGGGTATGTCATAGATGGCCTGCACCTTATGGGGATCTGGTGAAATGCCTTGCTGAGAAATGACATGGCCTAGGTATTGAACTTGGGGCTGGCAGAATTTGCATTTTTGTATGTTTAGCTTAAGGCCTGCTTGTGAGAATCGGGCAAGAATAGTGTCTAAACGTTCGAGCATTTGGGCATGGGAGTCTGCGAATACCAAGACATCGTCGAGATATACAAGGCATGTGTTCCATTGCAATCCCGAGAGGATAACATCCATTAACCTTTGGAATGTGGCTGGGGCATTAATGAGTCCAAAAGGGAGGTAATTGAATTGATACTGGCCGGCTGAGAAATTAAAGGCCGTTTTTTCTCTGTCTGCTTGTGCTATGGGAATGGAATAATATGCATTGGATTGGTCAAGGGACCTAAAATATTTCATTCCACGCAGGGTGTCTAGAATTTCGTCTATACGGGGTAAGGGGTAGGTATCTTTTTTGGTGACTTTGTTGAGGCCTCTAAAATCAATGCATAAACGATGGCCTCCATCTTTTTTGGGGACTAAAACTGTGTTGGTACACCATGGGGAGTTGCTTTGGCTTATGACACCTGCTGCTGTGAGTTGCTCAACTTCTGCTTGTATGATTTGCTTTTCTTTCGGGGAAGCCCGATAAAGTCGTCTACGTAGGGGTTGGGAGCCATTGGTGTCAATTGTATGTGAAATGAGGGTGGTTCTACCTACGTCCATTTTAGATTTAGCATATAATGTAGGATACTTCGATAGGGCGCGTAGGAGTTGTGTTTTTTCTGGTTCTGTCAGGTCACTGGAGGTTAAATTAACGTTTTCTTTTAACCATGTGAATGTATCAAAACGGTTGGGCTGGTTTTGCGTGGAGGGGGGCATGTTAACGGGAGCATTTTGTTTTGGAATGTAACAGGAGACTGTACCAATGCATGTTCCGGGGTAAAGAATTTGAGCTGTTTCTTGTGTGTTTAGGACCGATATGCGTATGCGACTGTTTTGGTTTTCAGAGATACAAGCTGCGAAATGGACTTTGGGATTCTGTTTGGGTTTCGGGGTGAATTCAAGCTGTTTGACCTGTAAGTACAATTTGGGCAAGGGGACAGTAAATTCGGTTACTGTACGGGGTGGTAATTCTAATTTCTCGTCTAGATAAGTTCCACCACGGGTCGAAAGTGGGCTGTATTCTAGGCCGTCACAAGGTAGTATGACATTGCCAAATTTGACCTGAGATTTTTGATTGTTGATAGTGTATTCCAAAAATCGACTGAGAAAGTTTTTGCCTAGAAGGATGTCTGCTGTGCAATCTTTTTGGACATGGACCATGATTGTTTCCTGGATTGTTTGGGCTGTCACAGTGACAAAAGTGGTTCCTACAAAGTGAATTGGGAGATTATTTTCTGCTTTTGCTTGGACTAGCGGGGGTTTCATGTCTAACTGCAAGATTTGAGCGATTCGGGAATCAATGAGTGAATAGACTGCTCCAGTGTCAATCATGCCTTTTGTGATTAATTTGCCGTTAGGTGTGATTGGAATATGAGGGGTATGTTTTTCAGGTACATTTTGGGGTGGCTTATTTGATGCAGATTGGTGAATTTGATTAATGAGTTCGATTGCAGGGGTTTGGGGGTTATCAATATCGACAAGGACGTATTTCTGCTGCGTTTGTGCCCCACGATGATTAGCTAGTTCTAAGAGGGCATGGCAGAATGATGGGGGAATGGATTCATGTAAATGTCTATTGTTGGATGGTATTTCATACCCATGTTCATTTGTGGCATGAGGCTTAGAAGAAGGGAAATACTTTCGAAGAACGAGAAAAGAGTAAAAGACGCTTGCAATAACTACAGTAATAACGGCTAGATTGATAATGATTTGCAGGGGTCCTTTGAGTAAATTGTTTAATCTGTCTGTGAGGCTTTGGGTGGTACCGGTTATTACATGTTCTATGCCTTGACCGGGGCCAGAGAGGGTATTTCCGAGTGCTTGGCCAGTGCCTGAGATCATGTTGTAAACTGTATCCGAATTGAGAGACATTTGGGCGGTGTAATTGAAGAGTTTTTTGACAACGTTTTCTAGTGTGTGAGTTTTGTAAATGTATTGTTTTAAAAAGAGTAAGTTGGTTGAAATAGTTGCAAGTTGATCATGAAAAATGGTGGGTGTATTAAAATGGAAAAGGGAGATATTTTGGTTCCAGACGATTTCTAAAGGTAAATTTGTGACATGCGGGGATCCTGTTTCACTGACCCATGTATTATTCTGTTTGTAAAGGACTACATGCATGTGATGGCAGTCAACACTTTGTGAAAAAGGGGTCAAATCGTTGCCTCCTGGATTTGAAAACATGAGTTCGGTTCCTACCAGAATGGGCAAAAGTTTGCAGCATGTTTGGTTGATTTTATGGTTGTAAAAGATTTTAGATGCATTTACCTGCTTGCAGGGCCAGACGGTGAGAGCTTCTCCTGTGAATTCTGCTATGATGTCCATTCGCTGTAGGAATGCACGGGCCCCAAGGGTTGCATCAAGGTGCAAAATTTGCCATACGAGATCAAGGTGACGCTGTGCCTGTCTGCATAATTCACTCCATACGTTTTTGAAATTTTGAATTTCGAATTCCTGTATTTTGTCTGCTAGATAGTTTAGTTTCGCATTAATGGGTTCAAAATCATCAAAATCGTATAGTGCAGTATGGGTGTCATTGGTTTTTGGGGTTAAAAATGTGATACGATGTGGTGTGCTTTTGTCTAGTTGTACAATAATGCCTTGTTCGGTTAGAATGCTGTCTTGGATTTCTGGGCAATTGGGGTTCGAAAAGACCGTGTTTTTAACCGAGAGTGCACCTTGTAGCTCTTCTATTATCATGTGAGTTTGCGTGAGTTTGATGGGATGTGTATTTTTGTATTCGAAGGGGCATAAGTTTTCGAATGCTGTTTCATTCCAGATAATGGATCCGTCAGCTGTGACACAATGACCTGATGTCGGTTTGCATGACCCTAGGTCACCTAATGTACCTGTCATAGATTTTCCATTCCAAGATGCTATTTGTCCTATTTCTATGATGACGTTAGTGACCGAGGTACAATGGTCTGTACAACACCATGTGTATTCTACGCTTAGGGAGTTATTTGTTGACCAAAATCCTGGTTGGGTTTCGTGTAATTTTTGACCGTTGTGTTCTTTGTGTATAACGATTGCCTTACAAACATGTGGGGTTAGATTTTGCATTTCGGTTTGGTCGAATACAATACCTTTTGATCCAAAAAATCCTGTATTAGTACAAATTTTGCATTTGCGAACACTGCATTTGTATGCATCTGTAATGTGGGGCTTAGTGGAGGGGATATAGATTTTTCCGAATGTCTGAACGGGTTTGTCTACTGTGGAAGGGGGCATGCATGACACGAGTTTTGGTATGCTGACTGAGTGACCACTCAATGAAGTTCCACACATCTGAAATTGGGCACTACACAATGTGGGGATTATTATGCATAAAAATATACAATACAACAGCCAATATAGTGTTTTAGTGGAGGCGGCCGGTACTGTATATTTTTGTTCTGGCCGGTTTGGCGTGGCGGCTTTTGGTGTTGTTCGGTTTTGGGCTGAGGGGGTGGCCGGTTTGCAATCTGAACGGTCTGTAAAACTTTAGAAGTTGAGTCATGGGATGGGGTTTGGACTTGCTTACTTGTGGGGGTTGGTAGAAGTGTTTGGAGGGGGCGAAATTGGTAGGGTTCGGGGGTCAGGCCATGGAGAAGGGATAACAAGTTGCGGCCTGTTTTCAACAGGGTTTCCGGGGCGGTGGGCGGTGTGGTGTCTTGCTTTCGGGGGATCTTGTAGCCTACGGGGATGGTGGGCGGCGATTTTTCGGTTTTTGCGGCTTCAGGCGTGGGGGGTGGTGACATGGCGCACCAATCGGGTACGTCCAGGTCGAAGACGTATTCGTCACTACGGCGGTGGGTGTTGGGCATGATAGTTCCTAAAGTAGTCTGAGGGCCGTTATTTATGGTGGGTAATTTTGAGTAAAATGTGGGGTCATCAATGTCCATGAGGGGTTGGGGTTGCCTGTACTCAATGCAATTTTGAATATTACGACTCTGTTGATTCGGACAGTACCTGCTTGTATGACCTCTCTGCTTGCATAGAAAACATTGAAAATTGGAGTAGGGTTTCGAAAGGCAATTATCAGATCTATGTCCTGTTTGGGAGCAGTGGATGCATCGGCTTTTACAATCAGGCGTACTGTGATTATTACGAAAACAGATTTCACATGATTTTGGGGTGCCTACTGATTTACAATTACCAGCTACGTGTCCAATTTGTTCACACTGGAAGCATGTGGGTTGCCTAGGGGTGGTATTGTTCCTGTAAGCATTATTCCAGCTGAAAGTATTGTTACTGAAATTGTTGTAGCTACTCTGTTGTGGGGTTTGGGGTTTTTGTTTGATCTGCAACTGTAAATCTTTTACTTGTTGTTCTAACTGATGCAAAAGATCCTGTTGGTCTGTATTTTTGGTTAGGGAAAAGATGGGTTCGGGTTTTAGGGGTTTAAATGGAAGGGCATTAGATTTTAACTCATTTCTAAGAATTTGCTGTTCAATGTAAGCTGCTTCGTCTGACATTTCTTTTAGAGTCGGGAATTGTCTATACTTAATTGCTTCCCTGATTTCGTTTTGCATGCCTTCTACAAAGAGGGGTTTTATGATCATTTCTCGTGCGTCTGTGTTAAAGTTAGGGTAGGCGAGGTTTGCGAGATGTTCTAGATCAAATAAGAATTCCGTTACTGTTTCTGATCGCTTTTGCTTTCTTTCGCGTAAAAATTGTTGATGTAGCTCATTATCTCGATTGTTTGGGAAAATTGCCTGTAATGCCACTTTATACTGCTCGTATGTGTGGGGAGGGTTTTCGGAATTTGCTAAACTTTTGAATTTTGCTAACGCAGCTCCTCCTAAATGAATTTCTAAACATGCCAACTTTAACTGTACGTCTGTATCTTTCATGCGTTGGAGTGCCATGAATTGTTCTAATCTTTTGTTCCATTCACCAAAATGTTGGGTTACACCGCCCGTGAATACTGTAGGTTTCGCGTAGAAATTATTTGCCATGTTATTAAGAATGTTTGCTGTTCTTAGATCGTCTATTAGGGTAGGGTTTACTGTATTCTGATTCAATTGTGTGCGTAGGATACAAAAATGTTCTGAAAATAAATCAATTATCTGTTCTCTAACGATTTCTCCTAAATGATCTTGCGTTTGGTGGGTCATTCTTGGTTTACGCTGGGATTTCTGTATCGTATCGCTTAATGTTTCGTTGGGGGCGATTTCCAGCTTGCTTTCTACGAATACTGTCTTACTGTAGGAAATGATTACTACTGTATTATCTAATGCTTCTAAATGCCCGGATAAGAGTACACCTAATTGGGGGCAGGGAGTTCCAGTGGTTAACATAACGGTACGGTCACCAAAATATGTAAAGACCAGATTTGTGTGAGGTACTTTACTTTCAACCAACGGTGGATACGGCGGGGATGGAATAACGGGACGGGGCGCGGGCGGTACGATAATACGAAAATACACGAATGATTGACAGTCGCTTGAACGTCGAATGACACAAATGGATGGCGCGTTTGCTTGCAAATAAAATAGACGATACGGTTTAATTGCTTTCGAAGACGGTAGCTTGCAAATAAAATACGAACGGCCGCGGATCAAAATTCACAAAATAATAACTACAAGAATAATTAAATCATGCTTTGCTTCTTCTTTTATACGACGTTTTTGGCCACTCCCTGGGCGTCACGGGAGGTCGAGCTTCTGTCCATCTTCTTCCGCCAATCGTCGTTTCCTGCTACGCTTTTTATGCTTACTTAGTTACGCCTCTCTAATGCTTTCCTGGTACTGTATGCTTTCAGTGCTTCGCTTGCTTTCTACGGTGGGCTTGGCCACACCTTTGAGCTTTTGTGCATGCTTCCTGTATCGGTTTCTCTGTATACACATGTTTTGTGGGGCCGCCGCTACCGTTACACTTGAGACTACTGTATGGCGGGGCTTCTATGTATTTTACTGTGTGCAGGTGTTGTTTACGATTTTTACGGGGGATTACGGTAGCTGTGGAATGTGTAGTTTAGTGTAGGTTCTGGGGAACAGCTGCTGTTTGTGCAAATTAATTGGGGCATCTTAATTGGGCTACTGGGGTGTGAACGGATCAAAATAAAGTACTTCATGTAATTTTGTAGGAATATTTGGGTGTGAATCCCAGACACCCTTGAGACGATAAAATGTGAAAATAAAATAATATCTAATAAATGTCTATCACATACAGTATGCTACATATTTACAGTACTGTTTTAGCAGGTACGTTACAATCAGACTAACACTAACAATAGATTTCACCAATATGCTGGTTACAAGAAATACCATCGGGATATTTATCTTTCAGAAAAAATATCAATGTGATGATGACATTCAACAGTTTGACTGGGGCATCATAGAGATATAGAAGGAAATGACATTTTTAAATGACATTTAAAAAAATTGTAGTAAACTGAATATTGTGACAATATGAACAATGAATGGATGCAGCCAAACTCAGCTTTTATTATCTATGCTCAACATTCAAACAACTACAGTGATCATGACAATTTTGTATGTGTGCGTATAACTCAGGCTCAACTTGACTGCATTGAAAACAAATGATAGATTCTAGCTCAGCAATAAAAGCTCTATAACATACCAGAAACTCGGGTCTTGATCTCTTTTTTGTGACAATAGCTTTTTCTGAACATTCAGTGGTTTTTACTACAGCATAACGTGTCTATTCATTGTTTTTGCCCGTGTTCTTTTGTCAAGATTATATGTTGGAATGGGAGAAATCGTAAGAATGATATGATTATGATTTGTGATCACACATAACAAATTTATGGTTATAGGAATGAGTTTGAATGCTCACGGCGTTTTCACTGGAGCCATTTGGGCTTGACAACACTGCCTGTCGAAAAATCGATAAATTTCCACACTTGTTAATTCCTTCGGATCTTTTTTAGAGTATACTGTAGCCGAAAATTGTATCAGAATTTGAGCACCAACTGCTCTTCCATCCCGCTTTGTTTACTCATTAGGAACTTTCAAAGGGTTATCTTTCAAGAGTCAAATAGCTAATTTCCAGTTTATATTGTTTTTATCCCCTGTTTGCTGTTTATTCCGTCAAGAACAGCTTTTGGTGAAGAAAATTTTGGGCTGCTTCGCCATTATTTAGTTCAAAATTTGAGGATTTATTAGAGGTAGAAACACCGTTTTTTCCTCAAAGATTTTTTCCACAATGAGAACTACTTATACCCAAAATTTTTTTCATTTCCAAATTTTTTCCTCAAAAGACCTCATTTGAGGAAAAAAACGGTGGGTAGAAACTGTTTTTTGTGCAAAAGAATGGGTTTTGGCAAAAAAAAATTCAGAATAGCACAAAAAATGTTGAGTGTTTTTGCTTGTTGGTACAAATTTTTTGACTGATAAGGCTAAATTTCCTTGATTTTTAGTCATTTTAGCGGCTTAAAATGCACAATTTTCTCGGCACTCGGTCAGCGCACCGAGTCAATCAACATAATATCAACTACTATTATTCATCGTTTTTCCCCTGGGCCTTTTCATTAAATCGGGAGAGGGGTCAAAATTTTTCCTCCATTTTCCCATAGTCGTTTTTTTAGCTTAAAAATGCTCATAAGTTAAGTGTTTTTGATCTTTTTCAAACCTTCTGGTGTTTTTAGAGCTGTTAATTCATTGAAATTATGAAAAATTGAGGTTTGAAGTCTAATTTACAAGCATTGTGGAACAAATTTTCCAGAAAGCTGTCCAAGAGCACTCTGACTTTGCATTAGATGATAAATCCACGGTCAAGTCTTTTGTGATGACAAGTGAAAGCCCAAAAAAGATGCTAATGTTTCCAGCGCCTTGCATTGCGCTGGAAAATTTTTTTGGGTATTGACATTCTGGGATGCTGGAAAATTAATTTTCCAAACATTTATTTCGTGAATTGAATTCGAATTTTCTGTTCAAAATTCGTAATTTCCGCAATTTTATTATTTGAAAAATTTTAAAAACAAGTATTTAATTTATTCGTAAACTTTCATGAACTTAACCAAAAAGATGTGAGTAAGATGAGTAGAAATTTCCCCTAACTATTTCCATGAAGCTTTCGAATTGATTTTACGTTAAGAAAGAAAGAATCGCCTCAAAAAGTTTAGAGACTTGACGTACATTCTCAAAAAATGTGTCAAGGAAAAAATGCGGTACTTTATTAAATATCAAGATAAAATGTTGAACATTACCAATTAAAGCATAAAATAATGTGTTTAAGATGATATAAACTATTAAAGATCAAAATTTAATCTTTTTAATGATAAGTGAAGGTAGACATCTTAAGAGCCGCTCCTGAGCTAGGAATAGTGATGATTATTAAAGTCTTGACCCGTGTGGAGCGCTGGAAATTTTCAAGATTCTGGCCTTCTAAAATGTACCAAAATGCATCTCCTCTGTATCCGATCCCCAAAATTTTCTTCCTCAAGTGGGAAATAGCCCAAAATTTTTTCCCTTCTCCGAATTTTTCCCACAAAAAGCACGATTTGGGGGAAAAAACAGTGCTCTTATTTCTCCAGAATGTCAGGACATTTTTGTCAAAGAGCATGTTTGTAGAATCATAGGTTGACAATAATGAATGAGACGTATAAGAAATTTGAACTTCCTATGTTTATTGAATGAGATCTGCTATCAGAAAAATGAATCCTTATTTTAAGTGTTTGACTCAAGTAGAATTATTATTTATTTATTATTTATTTCCTAGCTCAGGCGCAGCTTCTAGCATGTCTACCTTCACTTATCACTTAATCTATTTTCATCATCCTAAACGTATTATCTCATGTTTTAATTGGTAATCTTCAATATTTTATCCTGATATTTAATGAAGATTCACATTTGTTCTCTGACATATATTTTGATAAGGATCAATACGTCAAGTCTGTAAACTTTTTGAAGCGATTAATCCTTTCTTAACATAAAATCAATTCAAAAGCTGTATGGAAGTAGTTTTCGGACATTTCTACTTTTCTTACTCATATCATTTCGGCCAAGTTCATGAGAGTTTACAAATAAATTACAAATAAAATACGTACAAGAAATTTTTTGGCGTGCAAAACTTTTTTTGTGACTTTTTTGCACGGTGCAAAACAGCTCGTGCAAAAAAAACACTGGGGAGATTCCCCACTCAGTCAGACCCAAATCTGCTTCTATCTTTTGTAATCGTGTATAAAATCCGCAAAGTCCTTTTACTCAAAAAATGTTTCTGAAAACTGAAAAGTCACGGTTTTGTGTGAGAACAGTTCCTGTTCTTATTCCTTCTGTTCTTTTATAATTGTTGTTGTTATTTTGCATCTTGAGAGTATGTATGTTTATCGTCTGTAATTTGGTTATTTGTCTCGCGCTATTAATCCGTATTTCGCATTATTAATCCATTTATTGTATTTGATTGAACTTCCTTATGGACGTCTTCGTAGTCTTGCACACATCATAACGCTTTTCATGACAATAATCAGCGATAGATGTGTTCTTGATTATAGAGATTTGACCAATAGTTCATCAATTTATTATTTAAATATTCCTATAGCTCGTATCGACTTTTTGTGTTTCTAAGTAGTTTATTTACGCGTGTTTAACCATGTGAAGGCCTAGTTAATAGCTCGAATATTTTCCCCCTATCTCCATCTCTGGACATATGGCCTGACGGAAAATGTAATTTATTATAACCAAAAGTTTTCAGACGAAATTTAAATCTGTCCTATAAAAATTTATTTTTTTGGCAAAAAAAATTTAGCCATTGCTTTTGGCGCGGCTATTCTTAATTGATCTTTATCTGGGGGTGAGATATAGGGGACCAGACATTGGATGGGATGAATGGAGTTACTATTTTTTGGCTAATCTGACATTTTTCAATGAAACCAGTCATTTTTACCAACATACCTCAGATTAAGAATGGATTTGAATTCAGTCTAAAATTTTGGGCGAGACTACTGAATCCGAATCTGGAAAATCAGTGTAGTCGAGTCCAAATCTGAATCCAGAAAAAAAGACCGAATCTAGCTGAATGTGAATCCAGTATTCGTCCCATCCCTACAGGATAGTATTTTGTTTTATACTGGCAATGACTGATACGTGAATATCAATTTCGAACTCCCTGTTTTCAGTGAGAGGGATTTGCTATTAGGAACAGAAATTATTATTTTTGGTTTTGAGAAAATTAACGATGTTTTTGCTAAAAATTTATTGTAATTCCAAACACAAAATGTCCTGTTCTCTCAGACTTTAAATCAACATAAATATTTGAATTCGATATGTCCAAAATTGAGTGTGCAATTTTTTTCCTGTAGAAATTTGAATTTCTGACTCAAAACTGTGAAAATTGACGATTTTTGGCTAAAAATTGATCATTATTCCAAACACCAAAAAATAAAAATTTTGGAATTTTTTCCCGGACACCAAATTAACATAAATAGCTGCATTGGATATATATAAGTTGAGTTTAGATAGATACATGAAAAAGGATTAAAAGATAAAATCTATTGTTTTGCGAAAATTTTATTTTTCCCACATCCAACACTAAATAAGGAGCTGGATTGGGCATCTAAAGTTGACTTTAGATGGATTGTGGTGGGAAGAAAATTCTTCAGCTCTGAAAAATGTAAAAAATTTGCGATTTTTAGATGAAAATGATGGAAAATTGTGTAAATGCAAAAAATGGGTATATGGCATAGCATGAAATTCAACATTTTGGAATATCTAATGTCCAATTGGAAGGTCACTTTTCCCTCTGTGCAAGATTTGAGTATAAATCTTAGCTGAAGCATATAAAACTTACCTCGACTTACCACCAGGATGAGAATAAATTAATATAATCGATAAATGGCACACCATAAAGTAAATGATTATTATTGAAGAATAATCTGGCCAACTGAAGTCACAAACACTGATTGGCTGAACTTTTCTATGTGCTTTCTGCAAAACAGCCAAAGAGTGATTGCAACCACATTTGCCGATTCTTGGTTATTAGGGATGCTGTGTAAAACAATTCGAGATCGCCAAATGAGCTCCATCGATAATTATAAATATTGTCAATGATACGGTAAATGTGGGGCTCTAGTCATGGTAGACATAGAGCCAACTGAATACAATACAACAAAAGAATGTAAGTACATGACACATAATATGGCGAAAATAACTTTTAACTGGGTCAAAATTAGATCGAGAGGCAATCCAAAAAATATTGCACACATAATGAAATCCCAAAATATGAATGAGATTAGACATAAACTAACAGCACGAACTTTGGCACAAAGAATAAAGAAACGCTGTACAAACAAATTAATTTTTTTTAACATTTTTTGTTTTTTAATTTTTTTTGATTCTTTAAGATTTCTTGACAAAAAACAGAAATGATACTAAAATGACTAAAACTTTAACACAACTCACTCAGAACTCTACTTCGAAATCGTCATCACTAAACCGGTTATCTTGATCACATTTTCCGTCAGCAGTCTTTCTTTCCCCTTCATTTTCAACAAGTTTCTTCATTTTCCGCCTTATCGGCAAGAAGCGTTCACTATCTTTGACGGATGCCAGCAGGTGGTGATGCTGAAAAATTAGAGGCATGTATATATTTGCACCACGCATGACAAATAGACGACGAATCTTATTCATCTGAGCGTGTAGACTTTCAATTCCTTGCTCTGAAAATGAGCCGCATGATTGATGTCTCCTGGCAAATTCGGGTACATGGTTCGTAAGCATGTGTAATTTTACAGTTGTTGTCCAGTCCGGGAAGTCTCTGGCCATCATTTCTTTGAGGCAACGACAATATTTGTCTAGATCGATAATTTCATCATCAGTAAGGAATCCAGTCTTTGTGGTCAATTCGAATATCTGGCCCAAAAGGACTAAACCATTGTAGAATAATTTTTCGTAATTGGTGTTCTCCAGACATTTCGTTAATAATCGGGGTCCATTGATTTTATCAGTGACCTTCAGCATTTTAAAAACATGATTGCCGACGAAGCTACCAGAATGGTAGGCTTGTAAATCAACTCCCAACGATTCTAAGGCACAAAAAAGATTTTTTTCATGAGTACCCTGAAAACTCTCCAATTTTTTATTTTGCTTATCTGATTTGATTCTATTCTCCTCATAAATCGTTATCATTGTTGTTAATTGATTATTGAAATCGGCTAATTTATTCGAACACATCTGGAAGAAAACCAAAAATTAATGTAATTCATTTGATTTCTCATGGAAATTTTCACTTGAAGACTTTGAAAATATTGAAGTTTTTTAGTGCCTCCTGTTAAAATGATTAAGGAAAGCACAAACAGTCTTACTTCCAAAATAGCTGCTATATCATTTTGACCTTTGCAGTCAAAACAAATGAAATCGCCCGATTTCGCAGAATTGGATAATGCCATTTGATTTTTTGTCAAAACAAGGGAACACACAATGTGCATCATATTTTGGCACTGACTGCAGTAATTGAAACTGTCGCAATATTCTTTGAAAAGTGGAAAACTGGAAAAGCAAAAATTAGAACTGCAGAGCCTAGATATTTTAACAGGCTTAGCTTTTGATTCCAAGCACGTTTTGATCATTGTTTCGAGTCGTTTGTAAACACAAATGTCCTCCTCTAAATTTCGAATTTCGAGCTTTTGCGCTTCAATATGATCCATAATAGCCACTAAATGAAATTTTTTGTCAAATTATAAGCTTTTTCAGAAAGACCAGCTGCTCAACTTGTTTCTCAATGTCTCAAATACTGTATTGAACTTCAAAGTTTTTAGTGAAATATCAAATTCTTGATTTTCATATGCCAAAGTTTAAAAATCCCTTTCTACTTTGAAATCTAATCATAAGCTAAATTAGGTACTAACCTGCTAAAGATTGAACTGAACTTTCCTTCTTCATTACATCGTCGTTTTTGCATGGAAAATTGAATTCTGATCTCAAGTCGATTTTTTTGCACAAAATTCGAATTTGCTTGAAAAAATCATTAAACAAGCCAAGAGGAATATGTAAAACAGGTGGAACAATGTTTTCTAATTTAATGGGAAACAAAGGATACTGAATTTGAGAATGAGCCAGTTTTTTTGGGAAGATATCTCTAACTTTGAAATTTTGGTTTAAAGAACTTATCTTATCATAGCCAGTCTTCTTCAGGTCGCTGAGTTGAATATGGCAAAATAAACAAGGGAACGATGACGCTGGACCTTGATGACCATTGAAATATGAGAGGAACATGGTGTCGCCGACTAAAAATAATTCGACTTTTCTTTGCTCTATTGTCTGATTGGATTCTTGGAATGGTAAAGTTAGGGAATCACTGATTCTTTGAATTGCAGGCGACAATCGGCTGAAGGCGATTCGAAGGTTGTCAGCCTTATCAGATCCCTCAAAAAAACCAATTAGCTTAGTATTATGCACACTGTTTGGCTTAGAAACATTTATAAAGCTTAGTGTCAATTTTGTTGTTCCTCCACCATTGTCGCCACCAATGGCAATCCAAATTTTTCCGCCAAATCTTTCATCATCAATAACTTCGCCTCTGCTAACAATCTCTGCCCATGATTCCTCAATGAAATCTATTAACTCAGATACAATCAAAAGAGGTCTCTCGACATTCTCATATTTCTCGCAGAGAGAAATGAAAGAAAACTTCAATTCTGACTTGACCTTTCGTTCAGCTGTCTCTTCAATCGCCTTGTTGGTGGGAGCAAGGAAATCGTAATCAATTTTTGACATGAAACATTTGATTTTCCTGTAATCGCCCCACGAAAGCCCTATAAATCCACAGAATGTTGACAATTTTGAAATGAAAATTTCATTGTGAATATAATTATTCCAGAAACTGAGATCTAGAGGATATAGAGAATAAAATAAAATCAATAATGGCATCAGGTTTCTGAGCAGGTAGGGAAATTTTTGCTTGAAATTTTTGTGATGCATTAGAAAAAATGTTGTGCATCATGCTTGGAGGCTCCAAGCACAATCCACAAAAAATTTTTTGGTTGGAGATAACAATTTTTCATGAGTGGCCCTCTTTGTATTCCATAGGGTTGAATTATTTCATTAACTAAGTACTGCTTACCTAAGCAAAGTTTGAAATCCAACGAATCTGATGGATCAAGACGTAACTTGGATACTTTTCCAAATGTAGTGCTCAAATATTCCATAATCGGGTAATTTTGGCGCAAAAAATCAGCTAAATCAATGAAAGAAGTCATTTAGAAGGATAGACAATTGTGGAACAAAAGCGAAAAAAATCGCCCATTCAGAAATATATCTTGACTGATAATTTAACAATTTATGCAAAACTATTGAGACATGTATAAAATGGCAAGAAATAATAAATCAATTATTGTCCAGCACAAGACACTGACCACAGAAATTAATAATTCTTCAAATAATTTGTAATAGAGCATATCTGTGGAAAATACCTTGACTCATCAAAGGAATGAAGAATTTCCTACAATACAACTTAGTATTAATTTGCAACTTCAGTTCTCCATGCTCACCTAAGCAAAGTCCAACATCTGGCATGATATCGCCTTTGCAGATATGGATTAGAAAATTCTTTAGCAATTCCAAATGGTAGTTTTTGTCACGTCTGTGTGTAAGCATTGAATATGCTTTTTCTGGCTCTAGCGTTGAGTGAAAACCTTTTTCCAACTTAGTGCTGATAGTGGCCAATTTCCTGTCATTCTGAAATTCTACTAGAATATTATTAGTTGACTGAGTATTCTTAAAAACATAATCATGATCTGAGACTTTTTGCTGCAACAAGAGTGCTTCAAGTTTTGAAATTTTTTCTTTTTGATTGTAAATCACTAAATCTTTGGATAAATTTTCTTTTTTCAGGTCAGAAATAGAGTTTTCAGAAAAAAGTAACTTAGCTTTCACGTCTGCCAATTCTTTGGATACTATTGTCAATTCTAACGACAAATTTTCGATTCTTTGATTTGCTTTCAATGCGATTTGCATAGATTTCAAATTGGAGTTGGTTTGGAGAGGCGTAGAATGAGTGATACTGGCGCCTACATAAAAATTGTGCCTTAAATGAGAGTGTGAAAAACAGTTCATTGTTGCTTACGTTTCTTGACTGGAGATAAAAATTCATTTTGGGTCTCTCGTGGAATAAGTTGGGGGATATCGCTAATATCCAGTGGTTCACTGTTAGTGCCTGCTGTTCATCAAAACAAATTAAAAGATGAAAAATATGAGATGAAAATAAAGACATGTAAAATTTGATCGAAAAAGGGAACAAAAATATAGAAAATGAGAGATAACTTCAGCAAACAGAAGAAAATTATATGTTTAAATATACTTGATCTATTCTGGCAATCAGGGCCAGTGTCATCGCCATCTGTAGATAAATTTCCCAGACTCGATTGAGCACTTCTCTGAGCCCTAAAAATAGTAATAATTTGAAAAAATTATAAGACTTTGAGATGGAACTCGAAACTCGTTCTTTGTTTGAAATAGTGGCTCAAATTTAGCAATGGAGA
The DNA here is from genome assembly GCA_963922205.1 of Romanomermis culicivorax. NCBI lineage: Eukaryota > Metazoa > Nematoda > Enoplea > Mermithida > Mermithidae > Romanomermis > Romanomermis culicivorax. The sequence continues at coordinate 31,148 of CAWUHX010000171.1, read as the reverse complement.
GCATATTATCTCTCTGCACAATAATGGCATCAAATTTGGATACAATATTTGAATGGTTTTTCTTGAAATTTGAGTCATGTTGTATGCTCGAGGTGTTTTTTCTGTTGTTTTAATCAGTTTTTGCATGGACTTTTTCACCTTATGGCGGAAGAAGCCAAACTTTTCCGCCATTTTTTGCTCGAAAATACTAATGCATAAGCATATTGGAACTACTGCATTTTCCGCCAATCTGGTGTTTTAAATGAGAAAAAATATTTGAAATGCAAAAAAATTTGACCACCTTCATCAGACATAATGATTATTTTAATGATTTGTTGCTATAATTTAGCCGTGGCGCGACTGTAAGCATGTCTACTTCACTTATTAGTTTGTCTTCGATAGATGTTGACACCAGAATTTCTCATCCTGTGATCAAACCAGTTTATCTTTGATATCAGGCCCAAGTATTTGATGAAAATCGTTATTTTCACAAAATTTTAAGGGATAATTGACAGTGGCAGACCCATAAATTTTTTTCAGGGGGGGGTCGGTGCTCAAAATTAAGTATTTTTCCCAAAAACTTCAAAAAATTTTCAAATTTCCAATAGGTATACTGAAAAAATATCGTATTTCAAAAGGTTTGGGGGGCGGCCGCCCCCCGCCCCCCTAAATCTGCACTTGATAATTGATTGGAGATAATCGTCGAAAGGATTCATTCTCTAGCATTCTAGAATATCAAAAATCCAAAAAAATGTTGTTGCTCCATGCCAGAAGTCTGTTTATAAATTTTTGGGTTTGGACCAAATTTATGAGACATTCTTGACTTCAAGCTGATTGTTTAGCCAACTGAGAACATCTGCACGTTGTTCAAGCCTGCAAATTATTAGGCCTCAAAAATCAAAAATTCAAATCAAGAAATAAGTTTTAAAAAGACTCATTTTCCAACATTCTAGAGAATCAGGATCCTGAAAATTTTTCCTGTGATCCTTGCCCGAAGCATACATGTAATTGGGAGGAGTGCTATGGGAACCCCCCCCCCCCCAGAAACCGTGGCTAGCCATTGTGGGACTGCCCCCTAGGATTTTCCAATCCTATAGCTAGCCCAATAGTAGCCATAGGAACTCCAATACTTTTGGTCGGAAAAATACTGGAAAATTTCAATTTTTTGATGAGAAATGCCAATTTTTGAATAAAATAGGTCAAAAATGTGAATTTTCTGCGGCCTTCATGCCATGGATACATTTTTTCGGTCTTTCTAGAAGAAAATTACCATTTTTAAACTATTTTTCGGACTTTTTTCGTGAAAAAAACCGATTTTTTTCTTTGAGAGGCCTCCCCACCCAAAATTTTGGGAATTACTGACCCCCCAGAGCTAGGGGCTTCGTTAAATGTATGGCTGGAAGTAAGAATGATTCAAGTGCAATTTATGATTCTTCATCTTGGCCAAGCTAAAATATGTGATCAGCAGTCAAATTTTCATGCAATTCAGGTTTTTATCACTTTGTCTAATAAAAGGCGAATGGTAATGACTTTCACAGCTTTATATGGGTGAAGCTTTTTTAATTTGATTTCCTGTTTTCCGTAGATAAAACATCTTGTACAAACTGCAAAGTTACAGCCAGATTGCTCGAATATTGATTGACTAAAATTAAAAATACTAAATGTTGACTCTTGCAAATAAATTTTGAAAAATTGACAAAATCAACATGTTTCACAACAGATAAGTACAATAGATCCAATCATGAGAACTATATAACAGCTGGAAACAACAAGAGAGCATTTCAGCGTGTCCTACTTTCTGTTTCACCAATAATTTTTATCGTTTGTTGACCTGGTCAATGACAGAATTGATTTTGCTTTTTTCAAATTTAAAAACAAAAGCTCTTGATTTTGGCGAAATTTGCCCATTTTAATACAAGAAGTCAATGAATTTAAATTAACTGTAACTTACAAATCTGACGGATTTTAAAGTACTATTGCATGTAAACAGCTTTACAAAACTTATTGCACAATAGGCAACTTTTACTTTGACTTCACAACTTTTACTTTTTGAAAAATGACCACTGTTACTAAATTTCTGTTTGCACAGTAACCATAAATGCTAAAAGCATAAAATGTGGCCCTTTTAAAAAAGACAAAAAGGGCATTCTATTGCAGAAATCGGCATTGGAAAAGCTACATCTGCTCGAAAGTTATGAAAGTCAGCACCAGTCGCCTTTTTTGGCTCACCCTGTATTTTTATCCTAATGTGACCAAAAAGTAAAAACTTCTTTCTTCATTTTTGGCAAAATACTGACTGCGGAAGCATGAATATGTTCCGAAAAGCTCAAGAAAGCATAAATAAAGCATATGGTGGCACTTTTGAGCAAAAAACGATATGGCGAAAATGACAAAAAAGATTTGACCTGGATCCCCAGACGGTGGAAGGGTCTCTGCAAAAAATAGTGATTGGAACATTCTCATGCTCCTTGAGTCACTAATTTTCAAAAAATAAAGAAAATTCGAACATTTTCGAGTATTAGGTCAGATTATGTTACAAATATATCAAAATTAATGATAGCTAAGAAGCGAAAAAAACTGAAGTGAAAAAAACTGAATTGCCCATAAATTCGACGGCTGACATCTCTGTGATCAGCCAAAGTAAAGAATTATAGACTGCATGTGATTTATCCTCTCAGATATCTATATTCTAGAATTCTAGAAAATTAATATTTTCAACACTTATTCCATTATGGATTAAATTTTCGATCAAGCATGATGTTCAGACTTCAGCAAAGAGCTGAAGTTTTAAATCAGCTAAACAGCTAGAAAGTCAGCTGGAAGTCAATGATATTACATAAATTCGTGCAAAAATAACAAATTTCATAGATATACTTTCAGGACAAATTGCCGACTTTTTTTCATTTTTGATATTCTAGTTGGAAAATGAATCTTTTCAAAATTTATTTCTTGGATGTTTGCAGTAAATTTTGCAGTAAAATCTTCTTCTATCAGGGTAAAATGCAAAAAAGTTATATCGATGGCATGCAGTCAAGTTTGAAAAATCAGACAAGCAACTAAAATTTGGATTTTTCAATCAGAAAAAACTTATGTAACTGTCTCAAACTGATGATAATTCGATAATTTTTTGAATGCAAAAAAATCATCTTCACAGAGTTCAAAAATCTCCAAAGACCACAAAATATTCTGTGAAAATAATCGAAAAAATCTTGATTTTCAGCAAACTACTAAGACAGGATATCCAAAGATCCCAAGCTGAATGATGACATGATAGTGGTGACAACAAATGAATGTTAACTGTTAAGTGAAGTAGACATGCAAAGGGTCGCTGCTTTGCTCAGTTATAGCAAAAAATGGTAATTATATAATCACCACTGATGCAGAGCACTAGAAAATTATGATCTATTGCCATCTTAAAATGCATCAAATGCAATTTTCCAACTCCAAACCCTCAAAATCTTTTCGCCATTGTGCAAAAGAGCCCAAATTATTTTGTGTTTCAGGTTTCTTCACAGAAACCACCAATCTGACAAAAAAAACGTGGTTTTGATTCAGTTTTAACGAATCAAAATAGTTCAATTTTATTTCTTACTTAGCTTGATGTGCGACTAACATTTGCAATGACTTGTTTCGCTTTTTCATCCATGGCAATCGTTTTTTGCCACCATCGCTCATTTTCGAAATGATAACCTAATCTACTCACTCAACTCTAATCAAAATTTTTGAAGAGAAATTCAAAATTCAGTTGATAAATTTGTGATTTGACGAAATTTCAACCAGAAATAAATCTTATCTCAACAGAAATACTTTGAAGTTCAAAAGACTAGAAACACATAGCCCAAAATCGTATAAGTTTTTGATAAATGCAAAAAAAATCGAAATAGTTTGAGAGGATGACAATGTGAATGTTTCTACAGTAGGCTACGATTTAGCGGAAAAATCGAGATATAATGCAAACCACGCTCCTTTTCTAGATTTAAAAGACACAAACGCCCTGGGGAAATTCAGACAAAACGCGTAGGACAGTTGATAGCCCTTCAAAAATTATTTACATGTGTTGGGCACCCTGTTGATGCCAATTCGTGTGGGGAAATCGACATGCAAATTGACGAAAGGGACGACCAGCGGCGCAGACATTTGCATAGAATGGAGCGCCACCAAAAGACCAAAAAAGATAGTGAAATTCATTCTTCACTTTATATCGTTGTTTATTATATTTCTTGACATTTTTGCTGGCGTCCCCAAATACAATTTTCCCAGCAACTTGTGTTCTTTATGAGTATTGCACTGTGGTATACCCACATTCTTTTTACATATTTGGCCGGACATATAGCTTAATATATTCGTTTGTTTATTTAGATATTATTAGCGATCGACAAAGGCAGAGGGCCAGAGGCCCAGGCGCCGGCGTACGTCAAGTAAGTTTTGGGAAACCCCTTTCGGGTTATACCCAAGTAAGTTTATCCCTGAGGGGATTCCTTGTCTCATCTAGGAGACTGCGGAGGTCCTTGGTAAGGCCCCCGTATTTAGAACAAGGTTTATCTTTGTTGTTGTAGGTCTGGGGATAACCCAACTGTTGCACTAATCACCGAGGCTTAGCCAAGGTATCAGTTCTAACAGGTCAGTTCAGACCCAATCTTTTCTTACGCCTCTTAAGGAAAGACCTGCACAACAAGTGGTGGCTTTTAACTCCTTACCACGGAACTTCGTAGTCAGACTAGGAGAAAAGAAAATCCTCCAGGTTTCTACAGAAAGTTAGCAGGATTTAAAATGCCTAACGAAAGGATACTGAGAGGTAATACTTTACCTAGATCACCACCCAGAGTGGCGAGTGCTGGGAATCTAGTCAATTTGGGAGACGGAGATCAGCAACGGCATGCTGCTCCTGACCCAGTGATCCCAGATCAAACTCCCGCGAGGGTTCAACCATTGCAGCAGAATGCAATGCATTTTACGCCTCAAGATGCAGGCGTACCAATTGACCGACCACCAGCGATTGCCATCGATCCGCAGGAGGCAGGCCCGGCGAATCCGAACCCAGACGCCGATGGACCGCCGCAGCAAAATTTCAAAAGGTCACCGCCGCCAAAGGTCGAATTAGCAGGACCAAAAAGGGACGTCGTTACGCCCAAAAATCGACCGAATTTGGAAGAAAGGGACCCCGAAATCGATCAAAGATTAGAGAGGATTCCCCAGGAACAAGAGCGATTCCAACCGCAGGAAAGAGCTCCCGAGATGTCCAATCAAGAGTTGGCGACGCAGCTACGCGAGTTGAAAGGGACCGTCGAAGCCTTGTTCGACATAATCGCGAATGCCGCCACAGAGGACAACAAAAGGGAAGCTGACAGGCGCCGACAGGAGCCGGATAGACAGGTTAGACCATGTAATAGGGGTGCAGAAAGAGACAACCGTCTCGTTGCTGAAATGAATGCAGGCGCAGGGCCTAGTAATAGGCCTGATGTTGATGAAAGGCAAAGGCTTAACTTTGAGCCCAAAAGTTGGAAAGGTCCAGCTAGAGATCTTCGATTCGAAGGAGCTGAGCAATCGGCAGACTTCAGGAATCAAAGTCAGATAGCTTCGCAGCATCCAACTTTAACTAGAGTGGTCTATGATGGTAGAGGAAATATAGTTGATCCAAATACCCTTAGACCAGATCAATTGGCATGTTTCCCATATAGGGATTACAGGTTTGACAAAGACAATATGCCATCATATCAAGGAGGTGTACCACCTCAACGAGATCCAAATAGAGTCATGCTGCAATCCCTGAACTCTGATCTTGATCCAGTATTAACAGCAGCTTATGATCAGAGGGAAGTGCCATCAAATAATTTGGCACAAGAGATTGTAGTCAGGAATATCGTTAAAGGTGTGTTACCCAAACTTTTAGATGAGGGTATGGTAAATCAGCAGGTGCTTAGCTTCTTAACAGCACTTGAAGGGGAATTCCGTAGGGATACACCCGAAGCAGCTAAGTATGAAGCACTGCTGAGGCTTTCTAAAGGTAGACCGAAGGCTGTTGCAGGAGACAACATGACCTATAGGGAGGCCAGGAGAGCCATCATTAATGTCTTTGCACCTGAATGTAACCTGGAAATGTTAACCAGGGAGTTATTTGAGATCCAACAAAGACCCAATGAACAGGCCGTAGAGTTTTTAAAAAGGGTCAGTATATTAGTGGAACTAGTTAAAGGTGATTTGGACTACCAGTCTAAACAGAGACTGATCATTGACACCTTCATATATAAGAGTGACCCCACCTTCCAGTCTGAACTTAAGAATTCGAAGCATACCTTTAGAACTTAGTATGATCTAGCAGTTGAAGTTCATGACATTGAACGTAGATATAGGAATGCCTTCCAGAGATATGGACCCAAGGGTACACAACAGGATCCTATTGTAATTAATGAAGTAGGTATGCCTAGTGGGCATGATCCTGAAATTGCCGTAGTTGCTAGGAACCAGTCAGAAGGATATCAACAAGGCCAGAGGCAAAGGTTTCGGCAACCATACCAAACCGTAGGTAATCAGGTACAGGCCCAAACCCAAAGGTCAAGGAGTGATTCTCCTGAAATAGAGGAGATTCCAGTTCGGGAAGCCCCTAGGGCTCAGACCGAAAAAGGTATGAAAGAATCTCTTCTATTGAAAATCTCTAAAGAGATGGTACAACTGGTCGAAAGGTTCGACCAACTCCAGCAAAAGGTTGATAACAGGCAAGCGGAAAATCGGTCTGATGTGGCCATACCTAGTACCAGTCAGGGAGGTCAAGTTTCCCGAGATCCGACAAAGCCATGGTGTGAGTTCCACAAGAACATAACACATAATACTGCAGACTGCAGGACATTGAGAGTATTGTCCGAGCGCAGGAGCAGAGGCAGAGCCAGCTTCCCTAGTTTCAACAGGGGAGGCTTCAACAATTTTGCTAGAGGTAGCTATAGAGGTAGAGGAGGTTACCCAAATGCCAACTTTAATAGCAGAGGCAGAGGTGCTTATAATATAGGCTATTCAGGTTATCAGGATAGCCAGGAGAGTTACCAACAGAATTCAGATTATAATGAATTTCTGGAGTTTAAAAAGCAGAAGGAGCTGCAGAAGCAGTTCCAACAGATGCAGCAATACCAACAGCAAGCTGCATTACAGCATCCTCAGCCTCCTCAGGCGATTATGGGTCCGACTCAGACTCTGCAACAGGGTCAATTCACAAATCAGCCACCTCAGAAGGATTATTCGAGTGTTATGGTTGCAAGGCAATCTCAAATGAGTCCTTTAGGTGAAGTAAATCAGAGAGTGAGTTGCCCAAATGTTGTATTAGGTAGTATTGTGCAAATGAATGCAATTGCACCACAACCTGTAGTACCATCAATACAAGTAATAAGGAGAGGCACACCAGCTAGTCCCCAGGAACAACATTTGCTGGATACGTACCCCAGAACAGCCCCATTCCACATTGAGGTTGTTATAGGAGGTCCTAAGACAATGGCTTTAATTGACACAGGAGCTCAGTGCACTGTCATGTCCGCTAAGTTTCTGAAAGAAACTTTGGGCCCGGATTACACTGAATATCCGAGGATATTAAATGTTACTGTAGCCAACGGTAAGACAGTCCAAGCCCATGGGTATATCCAATTTAGGATGGATACATTGTGTGGACAGTTCCCCGTTAAAGCAATTGTAATTCCTGAAGCAGGTGAAAATGTTATTGTAGGAACAGACTTTTTGGCTCATCCTCAGGTAGGAGCCATAATAGATTTCAGGAATAGGACGATGACGCTTAACAACCGTCAACAACCGATATACGTGAGGCCGGACCAGCCCCAATCGAATTGTGGAGAGGTCATGACCACGAGCGCCGCGGAATCCACAATGAGCACCGCCGACCAATACCAGCCAAAGATTTGCCTGCTAAAGGTTTCGGTGCCAGTGGTGAGTGTGAATCCCATCTACTTACCAAGTGGTACTGATATACTTCTGAGGGCAAAGCTTTGGGATAAGGTAGGCGAAAATCGCCTTAATGGAATCATAATAGAGTCTGAAGAGAACGAAGAAAGGTTCCACATTGATAGTACCATAGTAGATGGTACAAAAGATGATTTTGTTGTTATGGTATCCAACAACACAGGATCAGGATGCCATTTGAAAAGAAATCAAATAATTGGCCATACTAATTCAGTGTTGTGCGATACTGATAACCAAGATCAACTTAAGGGGAAAATAGTTGAGGATCTGGAGAAGCTGCAAACTTGTGCAGTCCAGGCTAGACCTGATTCGACTCAATTGGATGAGAAAGAGTTCAAGGAAGCCTTGTACAATATGCTGGCTAAATCCAACATACCATCTGAACAATTGGAACAAGCTCTACGATGTCTCGCAAAATATAGAGACGTGTTCAGCTTGCCCAATGATCCTCCAACTACTACACCCTACCTGACATGTAAAATCAATACAGGCGATGCAGCCCCTGTGGCAAAAAGGTACCACAGGACTGCTATAAATTTACGGCCACATGTTCGTGAGCATGTGCAAGATATGCTCAGAAAGGGTGTAATTGAGCCATCAAAGTCGCCTTGGGCAGCTCCGTTATTCCTTGTGGGTAAAAAGGATGGTACCAAGCGACCAGTAGTGGACTTTAGGGGTATAAATGACGTTACCAAGGATGATAAGTATCCCATTCCTAGAATGGATGACTATCTAGACTGTTTAGGTAAGGCCAAGTTTTATACTACCTTAGATCTCAAATCAGGATATTGGCAAGTGCCAATGGATGAAGAAAGCAAGGAAAAAACTGCTTTCATATGCCAAGAAGGGCTTTATCAATTTAAAGTCATGCCCTTTGGCCTAAAAAATGCGCCAGCCGAATTCCAGCGTATGATGGAAAGAGTTTTGCATCCATATGTTTGGAAAATCTGTCTAGTCTACATAGACGATATAATTGTGTTCTCAAATACGTTTGAGGAACACCTAATTAATCTAGAGCTAGTCCTGCAGGCTCTCAGAAAGGCTCATTTGACCTTGAAGCCGGAGAAGTGTGAATTCCTGCCTGAGAGAGTTCATTTTTTAGGACATATCTTAAATTCGGATGGAGTTTCCCCAGATCCGAAAAAGGTCAAAGCTATAAATGATTTCCCATTCCCAGAGTCTAAACGTAAACTGCAAAGGTTTTTAGGTATGTTGCAGTGGTGTAAAAAGTTCATACCGGGTTTGGCTAAACACGCTGAACCGTTGTATAAATTAACTGGGAAGAACTGTGTTTGGGAAGTCACGGAGGTTCACCATCAGGCTTTTAGGAGCCTGAAAGAAGCACTATTGTCTGTGCCATTCCTTAGGTATCCGGTTTTGGACGGGTCGGCGGACTTTGTCCTTCAGACAGATGCCAGCGGAACGGCACTAGGAGCAGCCCTTTATCAGGAGACCAAGTCAGACCGCTGGGTAATTGCTTATAATAGCAGAATTTTAAAGGCGGATGAGAAAAAGTGGTCAGCCACGGAAAGGGAGGGCTTGGCAATTGTGTATGGCTTGAAGTTATACAAGCACCACTTAATAGGTCATAAAGTGATCATAAGAACTGATCACAAACCTTTGTTGTCTATGAAGGTCAACGCCATGACCAATGGTAAGTTGAAGAGATGGTACTCATTCATCTCTCAGTTCAACCATAAATTAGAGTATGTGCCTGGAAAACAAAATGCCATGGCAGACTTTTTGTCCAGGATGGATGAACCAGACGATCAAGCGGAAAAGATACCGCCAAAATGGGAACACATGTTCTCAAAGGATAAACGAGAGTCCGAAAATTTGAAAGATCTTGAGGCGCAGCTAATTGAGAAAAAGCATCTCAATTTGGTGAAGAGATTCAGAATTCTGACAGATCCGAATCCTGAAGACGGTACTCCGTTATATCCGGAGCCAAAAGGTAAGAGGAATCAGAGGACTGGTATGAGTCCGAGATTCACCCAGATTTATCCAGAAGATTCTGAGGGTGATCCAGAATCAAACTCGCCTGCAGACTTGGTGAATGCCGTAACTACAAGGAGCATGGCGAAGGAAGCGGAGAAGAGTAATCAGGCTCAGATCCAGCCTGACGGCAATCAGGTCAACGAAAACGTAAATAGGGGAAACCAGGACAAAGGTAAGGAAAAAAGAGTAACCTGGTTATACCCTGAAAAAGAACAGGAGTTTACTTTGGCAGACCCCAAAGAAGATGAATTGCCAAAAGGGCTAATTAGAGATGATCTCATGGCCCTCTTGCAGAGAAAAGATGAGGTACTACGACCATACTTCGATAGATTGGGTCCAAATGGGACAACCAAGTATCATAGTGGATTTAATATCCAGAATGAAGTGTTATACCGCGAAGCCGGACAGGGATCAGATGATCAGGTGGTCGTCCCATCCTGCCTTAGGGACAATACTTTGCACCAGTACCACGGTGCCGTGATGATGACTCATCAGGGGTTCAAACGGACCCTTGCTATGATAAAAAAACGGTTCTGGTGGCCTGGAATTGAAAAGGATGTCAGGCACTGGATCAAGTTTTGTCCAGTTTGTAAAATGGCTAATCAGGGAAACACAGAAATTCCGCCGCTGATACCAATTATTCCACAAGGTCCTTTTGATATAGTATCAGTGGATATCGTGGGTATTTCTCCACTCAGTGAGAAGAGACCGTATGTCATAGTCTTTCAAGACTATTTTACAAAGTGGGTTGAAGCTGAACTGATCCCAGATCAGTCAGCTAGCACCGTTGTAGATACTTTTCTACAAGCTATTGTATTTAGGCACGGGACTCCACGGAGATTACTCAGCGATAGAGGAGGTTGTTTTACCTCAGATCTAATGAAAGATATCTGCAAGTTATTAGAGTGTCAGAAAATTTTTACAACAGCCTACCATCCACAAGGAAATGGTATGGTAGAAAGGTTCAATCAGACACTCATCAAACAGCTCAGAAAGGTGGCCATCGAGGAAAAGGATAACTGGCCAAGATACTTGAGAGCTGTGGTGTTTGCTTACAATGCCACACCACACGCAGCGACGGGGCAATCCCCATTTTCGTTGCTTAGAGGTCATGAGGCAACCTTCGGGTTAAACTTATCAAAAGCATATGATATTGTAATGCCGGACAGCAATGCTGAGGCATACAAATTTGTGTTGACCAATCATTTAGTCAACCTTTACGAGGATATTGCCAAAAATATCCAGAGTGCTGCCGAAAAATCGAAGAAATACTTCGATAAAAAGTCCAAACAAAATGGATTTAAAGAAAAGGATTGGGTTCTGCTCAAAGTAGACAAGCAGAAAAAACTAGGACTACCATGGTCCGGTCCGTTCATAGTTACGGACATTTCGCGAGAAGCAGAGAACGTTGTCACCATTGTAAATTGGGACAACCCGCTAAATCGCCAAACTGTTTCAATCAGCAGGTTGAAACATTTTCGTTACGAGACCACTAGGGTCTTGCCGCGAATAGCGCGAGCCAATCAGGACGCGCCACGTGACGAAAATACGTCACTTTCCAATATGGCACAAACAGTTACGACTGGAGCGCCAAATCAAATGAAATCATTTGAAAATTCGCTCAAGGCGAATCTATGCGCGATCTCGCGCTGATTTTTTTTATTTTGTGTACATATCTCGCGCGTGTAAGTACTAATTTTAATTAAAAATGTATTAATTTGTAATATTTATCGCGTTTATGTATTATTCGTATTAATTTTGTAAATTTTTCATATTTATTTCAGACTTTGGGAAAAATTCTTCGGAATTTTAGACCAAAGTGACAACCCAAAATATTTCCGACATTTTTTCCAAAAAATTAATTTTCAAATTTTTCATTTTTCCAATATCAAACTATAGCTGCCCCCGCTTATCTGAATTCTAAACTTCCATCGGAAGGAAGAAGTAAAACATTCCCCGAACCGTGATAAAAAGGAAATTAGCAGAACTGCTAGATTAAACTTTTTTCAGCGTTCAGAAATTTTAAATAAATTTATAAATTTATTATTCGAAAACAAAAATTTCGAAACGAAAAGAGATGGGAAAGGGCGCGCGGAACCGCCAACAAGCTCCGACGCGCGAGTGGTCGCACACAGAGCGCCACGTCGAATATGGCAGGGCCCAGCACCGCCAAGACAACCGTTTTTTCTTCATCGACGGTAAGTTTCGAACTTATTTTTATCAAATATTCTTGGAAACCGCAGGTAATGCCCAGAAGTCACTGGAAGACCAGCTCGGCGCCCCAAAGGGCAGACGAGGTTAGAACTTAGAGGGAACGAAAAATGGGAGTACTGAGAAGCGGAAGCTCAAAGCCAAGCAGGGAATTTCCAATTTGGAAATATACCTGATACCATCGAGAGCTATACGATTCAAGGGAAACCTAGAACCTTGGGTTCAGCCCGTTTTAAAGTTTTATCATTCAAAAATTTATCAAAAATTATTTATTTTCAAATCAAATCATATCACTTTTTCGATATCAAATTCAGTAAAAATTATCAATCTGGAGCGCTATAAAAATTGTAAATACAGCGCCATAAATGGAGCGTAGCAGCTGGTCAGAGATTGGTGTCCGATCAAGTGGTGGACAATCGGATCAGGTCTACCCTCCCCAACATATAGAGGTAGCAAGGGTAAGATTTGGTAAGGTGTTAGTTGCCTACCAGCTCAATGTTTGTATATCAGTGGCTCACCTAACAACCTGCACTAAATTTAATTTCTGCGAAACTTAACCCGCTTGGTGTTGTGGTGCTGGTGTAGTATAGACCCGAAAATGTGCTGGAAAAAGGGGAATAAACACTAAAATTAATAGTACCTTATGTTTAGATTATAACGTCAAACGGGCCGTACGAATCCACGAACTGGATCAGTGGTTTAAAGCCACATTTGGGTACTGGCCGGCTAATCCCAAGGAACCAAAATTGGTAGACATCGGGAAAGTCAGCCAGACACTCCATTTTATCCGAGAAGTATCAATCTTCAGAGGACAACCAGTTTGTGGCTTCGACGTTGAAAAAGTCAACCAGGATAAGGTCGCCGCCTTGTTCAAAACAAGGGAGGTCGACAATCCAATGGGAAAGCAGTTTGCCCGATATGTCAGCTTCGCGCTAACGAATGGTCAAACCTACGTTATTGATACAACGTCGATGATGCTCAAAGAGTGGACCAGCCTCCACGACTTCTTGAACTCCGATATGCTCTTCGCCGGATATTCCGTACTGGAGGACCTGGTAAGTATCTATAACGTATGTGGTGCAGGGCGAGATAATAAGGACAGGGACAAAACTGTCCCCTTACGGGAATTTCTAAGAAAGACCAAGGGTCGATACTTTGACTTAGACCGTTTCGCCCTCACCATGGTAGGGGTAAACCTGGAGAAAAAATGCTTTCAGACAGGTATCTGTCCCGAAACCTTTCGGTTAAAGGGACTGTTCACGGAATTCTACCTGATAGACGTGGGCCCCTACCAGTATGACTTTTCATTAAAGGCGAACCGTGATCGGTTTGCCAAAAGGGGTATATTGCCGGAAGAGCTAAGGTACGCCGCTCTAGACGCATACTACTCCTTATTGGTCATGTTTGCCGCCATTCACTATGGCATGGCCGATCAACTGCTTATGCAAATGCAGATTTTCGACCATGACAAGGTGGATCCCAAACAGATCAACACCGTTGCCCTACACTTTTATCAACAATATCTAATGATCCCGGGCAACGTGAATCGAGAAATGGGGCTAGGTACCCCAGTTATGGAAACCGATCAGGTACAGCCGAATATGGTCTATCACATGATGAAGTGTGAAATGTATAACCGTTGGGCTGTACAGATGCAGGGAAATAACACAGGTTATTATACCGCGCCCACGGAGTGTAATCCAGTTCGTCCTCAGGGAGTTCAGCTGCCAAGTGGCTTCAATCCACTGCTTCCAAAAGATAACAAACCAATGAAGGACGATGGATACACTACAGATAGTGATCCCGACGAAATCCAGGACGTCCAGATACCAGACTGGGTTAACATTTCAAAAGATATCCTGGAAAATCTCAAGTCAGGTGGAACCTATTGGGATTTAGACGGGAAAATTTTTTTGACTTTATACGAAAACACCAAGCTATACTGGCAACAAGCCGGGAAGCCCGATCAAATACCTGAAGAGGTGTTTTCAGCAAATAACCACTACCCAGTGGGTATCGAGGGTCATAGACAGGCCTACAAGACCAATTTTTATACGCCAAACTTGGCAAAAATTTCAGGTATGCTAGATGAGCGAAACTTTCCAGAGTTAGAGGTCATCTGCAAATTTATGCCGTTGGCCTATCATTTGGCATGGCCTCATTCCAGAGCGGAGTGCGATTATGAAACTAGCGCTCTGCTGAACTATAACTTTCTAAATAGTTATACTAAAGAAGGCCAGGAAATGATAAAGAAAATGTCCTGGAAGTCAGGCGACCGCCTGGCTTACTATTTAGAGTTAGCAGCGACGCTACCGCCGTCGGAACCCTGCTTTCCATCTAAAAAAGGGGTATACGCATGGCAGAATCGGTTCGGATTTGTCCTGCTACGATTTCGAGAAGCCGAGGAAATCCTACAAATTGGCGACGACAAATCGTTATTGAAGGACGGAGCCTACAAGGTAAATCCTTATTTTTATGTAACTTTTTACTACGTAGGCTTCGAGACTTTGACGCCAGGACTGCGTTATCCCATGACGGAAGACGCATCGCCGACCGATTACCCAATTACCTACGCACCAAGAAATCCGCTCGAGCTCAGACCGGAGTTTGTCAGCAAAAGCTTCCGGGAGAGAACAATCGCTTCGGAAATGCCCGGGTATACATTAACATATACCCCAGCCGGTGAGTTAATATCTAAGGTACCGGTAAATCGTCTCTCAACTTCCCAAACGGCGCAAGCCGGAGGGACGGGACAGGTTAAAGCGCAGCCGCAGGCGCTAGCCCCAGTGGTCAAAGCCACACCAGCTTTGGACACTGCTGCTACGCAGGCAGCTGCAGTAGTTGTCGTGGTGCCGCCGCCAATCCAACCAGCGGTGGCACAGCTGACTCAAGTACCTCAAGTACAGCAACCGGCGGAGCCTGAGCCAGAGGTTGTCACCATCATGCAGTCTGTACCTCCGGCACCAGCTGTGTTACCAGCTAAAGTAAAACAGCTCCTGCCGAAGATACGAAATTCAGACTCTGAGTCCAGTTCAGAGGAGGATGTTGAAGAAGAAGAAGAGGGTGAAATTCTGGAATCTGAGGGCCAGACATCAGAGAATAAGGATGCGATGGAGGCCAAGACTCAGAAACAGGCTCTTGAGGAGGAAAAAATCCAGACTCAAATTGACGAAGCAGTCACTAAAATGTCAGGGATCGATGTCAGACTGGAGAAGATGCAGGAAGCATCCCAGGAGATACCTGTGAAGGCCAAAGATCCTAAGGATCATGACCGACAAGCGAAGCAAGAGGCCCTACAGGCCAAAATTCAAGAACAGAGAAGGCTGACGCAGCAGGAATTCCTGCATCAGAGGGCAATCCAAAGGAAGCTGAAGGAGCAGGCACTAGCCGACGATAGCTCAGATTCAGCCATTGCAGCGACAGAGCTGATGAGGAGGGGAAGAATTGCCGAGGAAGGTATTCCTGGAATTTATTCCCCAGACAAAGTTCAGCAGATGTTAGCTGAAGGTATGTCGGAAAAATTTATCCGACACCTGGCCAAGGAAAAGGTAAGGCGCAGAAAGAGGATAGGTAAGGCCAAGCGACGCAGACTTGCAGCTCAAGGACAGCAGCAACAAGGAGCGGCCGCCACCGGATCCGAAAACGACGCCTACGATACGGCCGAAGAAACAACGACCCCACAATACTCGACGAGCCAAAAGTGGAGATCGGAGACTTCAAAGAGTCAGACGAGAACGGAGACTTCAAAAAGTCAGACGCGAATGGAGACCTCCATAGGCCAGACAAAATCGGATAGGACAACAGGGTCCACTGCGACAACTTCGTACACTCAGACGCGAACGGTATCGAAAACCGGCGGAGAGGTTAGTACTTCATCTGGCAAAAGCAAATCGGTGCCCTCCAGCTATACCGCAAGATGTAGCAAACCTGGGGGAAGCGTATTGGTGAAGCCCGATCTTGAATCGGAGGAGAAATTGATCAAGAAGGTCAAACTGAATGTGGTAGCTAGTAGACCCCAAAGGGAACCACAGCAGTTTGTCACTCCGGGTCAATTAGCTGAAACTCTGATTGATTATTGGGAGTGGCAACGGGAACAAAGGCGCTTAATTGGGCCGATCTCATTTGAAAATCCAGAGGTCACCAATTATTTCGCCTTTGATCGGCAAGAACGGCCGATAATTTACAGAATGGTCAATGACGCTATGGCCGAGATTCACGAAAATTACCGCCAGCAATTCGAAATGCAGGGCCGATTTATGTTTGACGGAGAGCGCATCCCTGAGGAGATCTGGGAATGGATCATCTTAATTCTCATCCCCAGATGGCTTCAGGACTACGATGCCTCAGACGTCTTTACGGCCATTAGGTATGTGACCCTAATGATTTTTCTACAGTTGGACTTCGCTCCGATCACGCCAACGGCAATTGGTAGGTGGTATGCCCAGGCGTGTTCGTTTGCGAACAGACAACTAGTCGTTGAGGCCCAGGGAAACCCCGTAGACGATGTCTACATTGCAGCCTTTAATCAATATATTTTTATGGGCTCGCAAAGGTTAAACCAGATGGGTGTTAAGAGGAAGGCACCAGGCGATGACAAGTCGCAAGCTGATAAATATCAGCGAACGGCTGCCAAGAGCCCAAGTAAGTTTAAAGTGCCTAGACTCCCTCCGGCTAAGAAACAACCACCGATGATACAACAATCATCGGCTACGACCAGCCAGAGGTCATATAGTGAAGCTGCTAGCACTTCTTACAAAAGTCCGCTTTCTCGGTCAAAATCAATTTCATCAAAATCTCTTAATTCAACTTACCGGACACAAAAACCACAACGCAGCAGCTCCACTAGCAGTGGTCAAAGGCAGCAGGGGAGAGACGATATGTTCTCAAACCCGGCCCCGTATAGGGCTAGACCGGGGTATGACCAAGGTCAACCCAGAGGAGGCTTCAGAGGGCGCCCTCAGCGACCCTACGGAGGCCGAGGAACCTGGCAACACCAAGGTCAAGACCCGGATGCTCAATTCCATAATCCGAATTTTATGCCGCTAGGTAGACGCGGCGGGAGCCAACAAGGCCAAAATCGAGGCCAAGATGGAGGTCATACCCGAGGCCAACCAGGTCAGAGGGGGTACTATCAAGGTAGACCTTGAGGAGGCTACCGAGGCGGCGGGCAGCAGCAGTAAATAGCCGCAAAATTTTGGCCCAAAAATTTCTTTTTCGTACATATATTTTTACTTATTTCATAAAACACAAAACCCAAAAACACTAATAAAATCACAAAAATCCAAAAAAATCATAAAACAAAAAATCCAAAAACATTATTTTCGGTGCTGCTGGCCATCAAAAATTTCTTTTTTGACAAAACCGGTGCAAAACGCAACCGCAAAAATATTTTAAAACTTTTGGCCACATTTTTGCTCAATTTTAGCGCATTTTTATTTTGTGATATCCTTACATTCCCGCGTCGTCTTTTTGTATCGCCATATAATCTCGTATTTTAGTTTAATTTAGAAAAAATAGAGACGCGGGAAATCGATTTGCATGCGGTTAGACCCACGGCCAACGAATTGACACAGCATGCAGACCGAGCGGCCGAGCCCGAAACCGGCCACATTCGGCACTGACGTTTACGTCATACTCCTTAGGGCAGGAGGTTATTCCATCAACACCGAGGTCAAAATGGGCGTCACTTGCCAGCCATTGCGGGGAAGCCCTTGGTATTCGTTGTGTCCAACGACCAGCACAGGAGTTCTAGTAGGACAGACTGTGAAAAGGGAATCCGAGTGAGACAAACTGTTTATCAGGAGTCAGCCGGAATTGTAGATTTTTTTTTTTTGATTAATTCTTTTTAATGCCGGGTTAACCCGGCCAAAAGTTTTTTTTTCTACCTCCCGTAGGTCGGTTTTGACGCGCGAGGGATGTTGGGCACCCTGTTGATGCCAATTCGTGTGGGGAAATCGACATGCAAATCGACGAAAGGGACGACCAGCGGCGCAGACATTTGCATAGAATGGAGGGCCACCAAAAGACCAAAAAAGATAGTGAAATTCATTCTTCACTTTATATCGTTGTTTATTATATTTCTTGACATTTTTGCTGGCGTCCCCAAATACAATTTTCCCAGCAACTTGTGTTCTTTATGAGTATTGCACTGTGGTATACCCACATTCTTTTTACATATTTCGCCGGACATATAGCTTAATATATTCGTTTGTTTATTTAGATATTATTAGCGATCGACGAAGGCAGAGGGCCAGAGGCCCAGGCGCCGGCGTACGTCAAGTAAGTTTTGGGAAACCCCTTTCGGGTTATACCCAAGTAAGTTTATCCCTGAGGGGATTCCTTGTCTCATCTAGGAGACTGCGGAGGTCCTTGGTAAGGCCCCCGTATTTAGAACAAGGTTTATCTTTGTTGTTGTAGGTCTGGGGATAACCAGACTGTTGCACTAATCACCGAGGCTTAGCCAAGGTATCAGTTCTAACAGGTCAGTTCAGACCCAATCTTTTCTTACGCCTCTTAAGGAAAGACCTGCACAACACTTGGCTAATTTTTAAAAAAAATTGTCCTATTAGTTATCGCAAAATTTCTAATAGAAAATTGCTATATGTTTTCTATACGCATGAGTCATGCCCATTGATGGCTGCTTTGCGTACAGTGTAGGAATGGCGTGTAACTGTCTGATCATCTGATTCTTCTGGAGGTGTATGGTAGGAGAGTTTCCGAGGTAAAGTGAATAACATTTTATGTAAAAGGTTTCCTATAGTCTCTAAGGGTACATTATATTTTTTCAAAGCATTAACAAACTCGTCTACTCCAACCGTTTGCGTAATTTTTGAACATTTACGAGACAAATCATGTAATAAATCAATAATATGTGATCCTTCAATTAATTTTCCATCAATTAATACTTCACCTTGCTTATTAACATTTATACTAGGGTTACATTGCACATGTTCCAATAATAAGGATGCTGAGCATTTAAACTGTTTAGGAATACCACTAAGTAACTTTTCATCATTCAGCCAATTTTTTTCCTTTTGTTTCAAATCATCACTATCATTCTCATCTTCTTCATTATCATCAATAACTTTTTGTTTTAAAATCACTGTAGAAGGTTGAGCCTTTTCATGTTCAAAAGTAAAATATTGTGAAAATATTTGCGAGTACATTTTGTATTGTTCTTCGGGTGTTAATGTATTATCTTTCAAAATGGGCTCTAACTCATTACGATACATGTCAACTCGCTTAGCTATACCTGTCTTTTCACTTGCACTCGTCGAAGAAGAAGAAGCCTGAGAGTTATTCAACTTATTCAGAACCTCCTGAGGTATAAGAGCAAATTTACTAGCAAATTTCACTCTATAATAATTTCTCTGTAACAAAACTTGCTAATGTGGATAATAAAACGGGTAGTACTAGAGGTAAAAATGCTCCACCACTTTGAACAATTCTTACACGTTTATTATGTAAATCTTTTTTCTTGTTTTTTCGTGTCTTGTAGCTAAACCTCTGAGCAATAATTTATGTTTCGCCAATTTCTTTTTTAAGTTTGAATTAAAAGGAATATTACCGTTCAAAATGTTCAAACAAATTTCACATATACAACAGATCAAATCGGGGGAAGAATGTTGAAGAAAAGCACGTCTTTGAACACGATTTGAATTTTTCAACACATTGAGCTTGTGAATATATTTCTTTAATCTAGAAGCCATACAAAACAGACAGTACAGTACAGAAAAATTTTACAATAATAACCAAATGATGAATAAACATTGAAATATTTAATGTATTACATTAAGATAGTAATGAAGCTTCATTTTTATGACAATATTCAACTCTTCACATCTAGAAAAAGCATACAAGTTATTCATATTCATAAAAAATAGTTTATGAACTGTATCTAGCATTAAAAAAAGATCTTCTACAAAAATAGCACAAGTTTCGATCATATCCAATTCCGTCAGTAATGATCTAGCAAAACCACAAAATTGTGTAACTTTTTTACATCCCATGGGTAAACCAACTTCACGACATAAATGGTTGCAAGTCTTAGCTATGTCTTTGTAAAAAATCTTGGCTACGGGTGAGAAACGAGTCCAAAACAAATCAGCTATTTCGCATTTCTGTTTGTTGTTTAGTATTTTACCTTAAATAAAAAAATACTATAGTTTAATAACTAGCTAAAGAAGAGATATAAAATTTTTACCTTTTACTTTATTTTGCACCATTCTGACAAAAACTTCAAATGCAGCTGACATCGTAATTGTGACAAAACAAACGAATTATAGAAAAACGACCAACCTCTTCAAAATTCTCGAGTAGACTGATGTAGGTTATAATATTTTTTTCTGATTATGTAATAAGTCTACCATATCAATATATCGTAATCTAGTTCCATTGATGTACAAGTTTTGAAATTTACTGGTACGAATATAAGAAGAAAATACGACAGGATTGAAAATATATATTTTGAAACAGGCTCGTAATTGCATAAATTGTCCGTCATTCTGAGGACAATGTAAAATTTTTTCTACATAATGTAGTAAGGGTGTTATATGTAATTTATAATTTTCCCGTAATAATAATTTCCGATCTGTAACATTTTTTGTATTTGGTATTGTAAAATCTGTAACATTTTCAGTTTCTTCATTTTCATGAAATTGAAAAAGGTATTGTACCCATACAATAAAAACAGCTATGAAAAGAATCACTGTGAGAGTATTAAAAAAATGTATTTACTGTATATCATATCGCTAAAATAATTGGATCCGACTAACTTGTATAAGGTTTTTTGTAAAAATGATGAATCATTTAGGTGTATACAAAATCATGTGATCATTGTCGGAAAATATATTAGATCTAAGTCGATATTTTTCAGGACATGTCTGTGTAAGATCTATTAATAAATAACCGTATGGTTCACTAGTAGCATCCTCATACACCTCAATGAAATAATTTGAAGTAGTTGGAAAAATCTGTCGAGCCAGTGTGCGGACTTGCAATCTATCCCTAGGGTTTTTTAAAAGAATTAAATATTGGGCGTTTATCCTACTCATACGCATTCCATCAAAAAAGGCATTCTGAACTATATGTATAATTGATATATTCTAGTAATGCGATCCTTTAGTAAAAAATTGAGTTAAACCTTGATCATTCTTCATCTCTTGCATCATATCATCCATAATTAATAATTTAGGTGTATCTTTACTTTTCTGAAGTTCATCCAAGTCAGGCAAACCTTGAATAAATTCTACATAAGAACATTTCTGAACTAATTCATTGTAAGCTTCTTGCCATTCCGAATAACACCAATAAATTTTCATAGGAGCAAGGTGAAGCATTTCTTTAGCAAAAATTACAAGTTTTTTAACAATTGTCTTTTTCCTGATTTTGTTGGAGCAGAAACTATGCAGTTAAATGGATGTTTTCATATATAAAACTTTTCATCATCATTTGACATCTCTTTTTCACAACAACTAAAACCAACCTCTTTTTACTTGAACAATTTTTAAAATGATTTTATTATTGTTTTAAACAAACTGCTATCTATAATTATCAAAATTACAATATAATATAACAGTACAGATGTAAAATATAAAGATAGATGATTATATAAAATAGAATAACATTACTGTATGCAAAAATATACGCGCAATATATGTATGAAATTATATAACAAGCAAATACATAAGCAAACACATAAGCAAGCAAACTATAGCTAATTAAAACATACAAAACTATAATGAATCAATGTAAGCAAGACTATAATGAATGTAAGCAAAACTTTTTACAATTTACTGTTAATAAACTCGCGTAGTGTTTTGATAACAACAGCATCATCAAAATCATAATGATAACCTTCATCAATAAAACAAGCTACAGTATACTTAAGAATTTTACGACCAGTACTTGTAAGTGGTATACATCTAAATATGTCAATCATCTGTTTAAAAGCGCGAAGACAATAATAACCTTGAACTTCACCTATAACACATTCAAAGCAGTCAATGATAAGTCCCATCTTTTCATATAAAAAATTAACTGTTGGACTAATTGCAATATTATATATGGAATTATGAGCTGGACAATGATGATCCTCAACAATTCATACCTCTTTCACGCAATAACAATCAAAAATACACCCATTAAAGATGTCTTGTATAACTAGCTCAGCACATATAATTATAAATAATTTTTCACCTTTTACTACTTGCTCATCAAAAAACCATGGAATATCTAAACCAGGAACATGTAACTCACAAATATGCTTGGTTTCGGCATCCAACGAACTGTTATCCAACATTGAATCATAGTCATTATCATTGAAACAGTTGATGAAGAGATCATTAACAAATGTCATTTGAACGCTAGCTACCTTATGATCTTTACTAGCGCAGCTCTGTTCTCCGGCGAATTTTGTATCATGAACCCCTTCTTCTTTAATAATTTTCTTAGCATCAGCGACTTCTTCTTCTTCTTTAACGATTTTTGTGGTAGAATCATCTTTTCCAGCTGTGTCATAGTCGTTTTTGTTTGTTTTGCATTTTATCGCTAATTAGTGTTTTACTGCTAAAGCATTGTACTCGTTTGAAATAGCTGGGGCTATCTCATGTATCATATTGCTCCAACACCAAAATTGCTAAAGGATAAAACATTATATATTTAAAAAGAAAGAAAGAAAGAAGAAAGAAAGAAAGAAAGAAAGAAAGAAAGAAAGAAAGAAAGAAAGAAAGAAAGAAAGAAAGAAAGAAAGAAAGAAAGAAAGAAAGAAAGAAAGAAGAAAGAAAGAAAGAAAGAAAGAAAGAAAGAAAGAAAG
The DNA here is from genome assembly GCA_963922205.1 of Romanomermis culicivorax. Classification (NCBI taxonomy): domain Eukaryota; kingdom Metazoa; phylum Nematoda; class Enoplea; order Mermithida; family Mermithidae; genus Romanomermis; species Romanomermis culicivorax. Next base: position 8,191 of record CAWUHX010000171.1, on the reverse strand, counting down.
AAAGAAAGAAAGAAAGAAAGAAAGAAAGAAAGAAAGAAAGAAAGAAAATAATTCAAGTTTCAAATCGTTAAAAAGAAAGAAAGGAAGGAAGGGAGAAAGAAAGAAAGAATTCATATATCAGCTCACTTCTTTAGATAAACTCCATGTCCTTCCATTAAACAAATTGTTAAATCATACTGTAACCCCATCGCTCTCGACCTGCATCTTATAACCAAGGTTGATGCCGCATTGACCTCTCCATGTGAAAATGTCTTTCCAATAATCTTGACATTGCCGCCTAGTATACCGTATTGTGGTAAAATGAGCTTTAATCCCCGACCGTAGGCCTCTTTTGTTTTTGGGTCGATGTTATGAAAATAAATTGACACGTATCTACCCTCAACCACTGCAAATAATGCCAAGTTTTTGTCTAACGTGAACTGGTGTTCCATTTTTGAAAATTCTTGAAGAAATATACCAAAGAGAGAGAGAGAAAAAGAAATGAGTAGTTTTTGTAGCAACAAAACAGATAGATGTATAAAGTGTTCAAAATTTTAGAGTAAAAGGAGGTTATAACTATAATAAAAAAACAAGGATATATAGCTTATAGATGTAAGAGGGGGAGTTATAAGCATAATAAATATTCAAGACATATATCCTACAGTATTCTACTATTCTGACAAGTATGTAAGAGGTTCTACAAAATAAAATAAAATGTGTTTATGTGATATAGTAGCGTTTGAGGTCAACGTGAGAGAAAATATGTGTTTTAAGTGTTATAGAAATTATCAAGGTCAAAGCTATAGAAGCAATATAGCCACGCACGCATGAGTTATAACGGTCTTTAAAGCTTTCCCACATAAAAAGAAAAGATGGTGCAACAGGGTTATAAACAGTTATTACAGTTCTTTTACAGCTTCAAGAATCAAAACAAAAATACTAGGGTTGTACAGTAAAACAGGTTTTTCAGCTGGTTTTATCTGGTTATATACTAATAAAATAAGCTAAAGAAATGATATGGGCACGTGTTCATGAGTTATAGAAGTCTTTAAAGCTTTCCCATCATAAAAAAGAAAAGTACTACAATAAGCTCGTAAACAATAATTAAATCTCTACCATAAAATTAATAGTTTTTGTTAATTTATACAAATTTTCTATTATTACTGTATAAGTTTTGATGAGTAGGGTGTTTTCTATTTTTCTAATTTATAGTTTTTCTATTTTCTAGTTTGGATAATTTTATAATGAAACCTATTTACGAGGATATTACTTCCGATGAAGACGACATGCCTATGGAAATTTTAGAAGATATTACTTCGGATGAAGACGATATGCCTATGGAAATTTTTGAAGATATTACTTCTGATGAAGACGATGAAATGATTGTGGATGATGCTTCAGAGAATATTACCTCTGAGAAAGAAGAAGAAACACTTGATAATAATAATATTTCGGAAGAAGAAGAAGAAGGAACTGTTTTAGATTATGATGATGATGAAGATGATCAATGCAAAAGTTATACGCCTTACAGTTCTGATGAGGAAGAAATTTACGAAGCAGCTCAAATTGGTGGTGGTTGTGTTGGGGGTAGTGGAGGTGTAACGAATGCATCTTTTGTTGCGGATGATTTTTTCAAACTACGTCAACCCAGTACCGTAAATATTAGGTGTTTTAATACTGAAGGTCGCGAGTACTCTGTGAACTTTCGTAATACTGAACATATGGATGATTTAAATGCTCAAATAGTGCCAACGTTTCAACGTATAGTAGAGCGAATTTCTGAGAATGTCGCTGATAATGCCTTTATAGAGTTTTCCTTTGACCATCCAGATTTGATGAAAGGTCGTGTTTTGATACCTTTTAGACCAAAACATGCTTTGACTGGAGATCTGATTGTAAACACTCTTAATGCTGTTCTTCAATCAAATGAGCAAATACAAATTGATAGCTGTCAAGCTACAATTTGTACCATTGTTGTAACACCACCTGAGGGTATTGGTAAGCTAATTAAAATTACTTATGTAAGGTTTTATTTTTATTTATTTATTTATTTTAATTTAAGGTATTCACAATGCTCATGAATATTTAAAACATAATGATTTTCTGAAAGATAAACGCTGTATTATTCAAATCAACAATACTGATGAATTATGTTTTGCTAGAGTTCTAGTTGTTGCTAGAGCTTACATTCATAGAAAAGATAGGAACGCTGAGCACAAATGGGAAAGTATTGGAAAGTCTGACAAGCCACATCTCCTGCAAGCAAAGGGTGCTAAAGAACTGATGACCTTGGCAGGATTGGCTAATCATCAAAGGGCTTGTGGTTTTCATTAGTGGGAACAACTGCAAGCTGTTTTATTACCCAATTATCAAATCAAAGTTTTTATCAAAGAATGATTTGAAGATTTAATATTTAGAGGTTAGAGTTTTTTATTTATTTTTCTGTTATTGTGTATGTATTTAGATTTTTAAGGACCTGAAGCAATGCATGTTTTGAATATTTACCACCATGATAACCATTACTCCGTCATTACAAAGATGCCTGGTTTTTTTGACCGTGGCTACTTTTGTCCTCATTGCCATCTAGCCTACAATAACAAAATGCCCTTTGTGTTACAATACACCCCCATGTAATCAATTTAATGCTCAAAAATGCAAAGATTGTCTGCGATATTTTAAAAATGAGGAGTGTTTTGCTCCACACAAGTTTGTTTTTACTCAAAGAGGTCAATCCAAACGTCAAAAAACTGGGGTATCTATTTGTGACCCTTTCAAACTGTGGGAGCAATGTGATACACTGATTCGACGAGCACATTCTAAACCTCATAATTGCAGTTATTTTGGATGCAAAACATGCAATAAAAGTGTACCTAAAAAAGGTACTAGATATGGTATAATTATTTTATTTTATTTTATTTTATATGGAAATTTTTAATTTTAGGACATTTATGTTTTATGCAACCTGTTGGTGGCAAACAAATTGAAGAGGAAGAGGATATATTTGAAACAAATGTTGATGAGGATGAGTGTCTAGTTGATAATTGAAACAGGAATTACCGATAAGTGTCCTGTTAATCAAAAATTTGTTTTTTATGATTTTGAGACTACGCAGGAAAAAATTCTACGACAAACGGAATTAGGGGATGTGTTTGAACATGAACCAAATTTATGCGTTGTCCATACTGTATGCGATCAGTGTCGTCAAAGCGAGGGAAATTTTTGCTGCGATACATGCGGTCAACGCGAGCCTATTTTCAAAGGCTTTATATGTCTAAATGATTTCTGTGGATACCTTTTTGCAAAAGGTATGAAAAACATTACAGCAATAGCGCATAATTCTCGAGGATTGGATGGACAATTTATAATGCAGTTTTTGTATCGTAATGGACATCATAAACTACATATCATTAATAAGGGTGAATTAGTAAATTGTTTATAGTTTTTTCATTTTCATTTATTTATTTATTTTAGGTTTAGAGTTGATGTGTATCAAAGTAGGATCAATAAAAATTATTGATTCTCTGAACTTCCTTCCGATGCCTTTGGCGGCTTTACCAAAAACATTTGGAATAAGTGAAATATGTAAAGGATATTTCCCACATTTCTTTAATATAAAAGAAAATTACGACTATATTGGCCCATATCCTTCACCCAACATGTACGGTTACAATGCTATGAAACCTGCAGCTCATGCCACATTTCTGGAGTGGTATAATGGAAAGCTTGAAGCAGTAAGTTTGCAAAAGTATAAAGTTTTGCATTTAAATGCGTCATTGTTTAGGGGTGTCAATTTAATTTTGATAATGAGTTACTTGACTACTGTCCTAGCGATGTGCAGGTTTTAGGACAATGTTGCATGAAATTTCACAATATTTTTATGGAAAAAAAAATGTCGATCCTCTTGAAAATTCGATAACCATTGCTAGTGCTTGCAACTTAGTTTTCCAACATTTATTTTTGAAGCCAAATAGTATTGGTATAATACCATACAAAGGTTATGGTAAAGAAGAAAGACAGTTTGTTATAGCCTTAAAATAGATGAAATGGTTATCCCATAAAAATGAAAAACTGTATATTCCACATAAACTTAACTGTGGTGAAGTTCAAATTGGAAAATACAAAGTTGATGGTTTATCAGGTAATTTTGTTTAAATTTTTGAAATTTTAATATCTATATGTTTGTTTGTTCATTAAGGCACCACAATTTATGAATTTTACGGTTGTTATTGGCATGGTTGCCCTAAATGTATGAAAAATAGACATCAATTAACAGCCGATAATGATACAAAAGCAGTCGATGCATATGAATGCACTTTTGATCGGGCTATGGAACTTCAATCACTCGGTTATAGCATAGTTGAAATGTGGAAATGCGAACTCTTACAACAACTTCACTCGGATCATGGAATGAAAACATTTTTTGATACAGTCAAAATACCTGAACCTACAAATCCTCGAGAAGGTAAAATCTTGAATTGTTTTTTTTTTCATTTTGTCAAAAGTTTTCTTGTTTTAGCTTTCTTCGGCGGTCACACTAATGCTGTAAAATTGTATCACAAAATTAAGTACAATGAAGATGGTACACCTGCAGAAAAGATCAATTATGTAGATGTATGCAGTTTATACCCATTTGTCAACAAATATGGGAAATACCCTACAGGCCATCCAAAAATCTTTACTGAAGATTTTGAAGAGGTCAGCTCAACTTCCCAACCTTATGAGGGGTTAATCAAGTGTATGGTTTTACCACCTCCCAAACTCTTACATCCTGTTCTACCGTATCGACACGGTGGTAAATTATTGTATCTTTTATACAAAACTTGCACACATGATTCACAAAAGACCACATGTGAGCATAATGACCAAGACAGAGCATTAGATGGTACATGGGTTACGATAGAATTATACAAAGCCTTAGAGAAGGGATACAAGGTATATTGTTACGGTAATGGTTCTTTTTTCCTATGTATATTATTTTTGTTTCAGATCCTCAAGATTTTTGAGGTTTGGCATTATGATAATATTGAGCAATATCATCCAACCAAAAACCCCACTGGTGGTTTATTTACTCAATATGTCAATACCTTTATGAAAATGAAACTAGTAAGTTTTGTATTATTATGTAAATGTGACAGAATTTGATTGTAATTTTATAGGAGAGTAAGTTACCCTGCTAAAGCTCAGACAGCTGAGCAAAAACGTGAATACGAGATGGAGGTCTACAATCGTGAGAATATTTCATTGGATCCTTCAAAAATTTTAAAAAATCCTGGAAAGAGGGCTTTGGTGAAATTAGTGCTAAATTCTTTCTGGGGAAAGGCAACTTTGCATAGTTTTTGTATTTTATTTAATTCTTTTTATGTTTTTTAGTTTGGTCAATGAAACCATATGGATAAGACTGTTATGCACAATGCTCCCAAAGAATATTTTGAACTTGTGATGAATGCGGCCAACATTATTAAGAATGTTAGACTAATCAATGAACAATTGGTGTCAACAACATATTGTCAACATGATGATCTTGCGGAAGTCATGGGGAATAATAATGCTGTTATTGCAGCTTATACAACTGCTCAAGCTCGACTAAAGTTATATTCTTACATTGAGCAATTAAAAAGTCGAGTATTGTATTTTGACACGGATAGTATTATTTACCTGTCAACAGTTGACAAACAACAATATCAGGTACCCACTGGTTGGTGCCTTGGTGAAATGACTGAGGAGTTACGTGAATATGGTTCTGGATCTTACATTACCGAATTCGTCAGTGGAGGTCCTAAAAATTACGCTTACAGGTTGTACAGCCCATCTACAGACCAATACCATCACGTAATCAAAGTCTGTGGTATCACTTTGTCATCAGATACTATGAAAAAAGTTAATTTTTATTCACTTCATCAAATGGTTTTTGCTTTTGTAAAAAACAATGGAAAAGAAGAAGTAAATGTACATAGTCTCTGTATAGAGCATCAGCAAGATCCTAAAGTTGTTACTCGTAAAACTTTGAAAAAATTTCGTGTAGAATATGATGAACGTATTTTGAAACATAATTTTTGTACATTTCCTTATGGTTGGACTAAATGATTTTTACAATAAACTAGAATGTTGCATCGAATTAAAAATTTTTTTCTTTTTTGATATGTAAAGATTTTTCAACCCTCCAAATTTTCTACATGCTTTTTACAACCAACTCCTTCTGGTCATTTTTCTATAAAAGACCTTATTTGTCTACATGCTTTTTTTGGTCAGCTCGCTCTGCTCATTTTTATAAAAGACCTCCTTGGTCAATTTGGCAGACAATCAAACTTTATAAGCATGCACCCATAAGGATAATGTTTCATGGCGTATTGACTCTCTCGTGATTTTACTCATTAAACACTCCATTACTGACCGATTTGACCATTCTGACATTTATTGACTTGAACGATCATTCAGGAATGGGACCTCCAAACATATTTACGCCTGCAGGTGGTGCCCTTTTGTCAAAGGGGGTCCAAGGGCGCAGATTTTTTGAAAGGCTTCCTCTGCCCACGGGGAAGCCGTTTTTATACACAATCTCTTTTTATTTCTTTTCCATTTTTTGTTCACTTTAGTTTTCCTTTTTCCATTTTCCATTCATCATCAATTTTCCTTTTCTACCTACAGTAACACACCTATTACCCTAATTCGACTATTACCATAATCAAAATATTACTGTAATGCCACTATTATTGGTAACTCTAGATCCTGTATCCTTAACCATATAACCTATAAATCGACGAAAAATCGACCATATATGCTTACCATATGACCTATAAATCGACCAAAAATGACAAATTGTAGGTCATACACAAAAGATAGGGGTATCCTTAACCATATGACCTATACAGTCCGGCCTTACTACTCAGATCGATTTTTGCCTTACTTTTTGTGCTGTACATGCTTACTGTATGTCCATTTTTTCCACATATATTTTCGTTTTCCATTTTCCATTCATCATCAATTTTCCTTTTCCACCTATAGTAACACACCTATTACCCTAATTCCACTATTACCATAATCAAAATATTATCGTAATTCTACTATTACAGTAACTCTAGAAATTGTATCCTTTACCATACAACCAATAAATGGATGAAAAATCGACCATATTTGTTTGCTGTATGACCTATAAATCGGCCAAAAGTGACAAATTATAGGTCGTACACAAAAGATAAGGGTATCCTTAACCATATGACCTATACGGGCCAGCCTGACTACTAACTCATACTTGAGAACAGGACTAGGTAAGTCTTCTCAGGGGATTATTATTGTTGAGGGTGTATTTTGGGGAACCCTTTCCTAAGTTGGTCTTCCCTTGAGATTCCCCTCAAGTAGAGGAGCCCTTATACCTCTTGGGTTAGGGCTAAAAAGGGGATTCAGGTTTACAATGAGGTCCCCTACATCAGGTCAGTCTAGGAGTGACCTTGTCCATCATTCAAAACTGAATGGGACCAGGGATTGCCACCCCTGACCTGGCGGCATTGTCCACAGAACCCCAGGACAGCACCATAGTACCCTATAGGCCTTCCTAGCCAGTACCAGCTGGGTCAGGTTCCCAAAACGAAAATAAGTGAGCCAGCACACGGGGTCATGGCATGTCACTCACAGTGACATGGCCGTATTTTCCTACCAATATGGTATGGGTTTTCCCATCAATTTGATTGGCCACAATTCTACTTACTGTGACATGGCTACAGTTTTCGTCTAATGTGACGCTATAGTTCAGTTGTTTTTTAAAATAAAATGGAAAGAAACGCATTGCTGAAAGCATTACTTTGTATGAACAGATGAAAATCCACTTCTTTACCAATGAATCTCTTGGTTAGACTTTAAACATAGTTTGTCTATTCCGAAGCAGTCGGATACGGTTTATATGCATCCAAGTTGAATAAAAAAAAGTGAGACCCTACTGTCACTAAATAGTAGTGAATCTGATAAGATTGACTGTCATTACCGAGTGAGAAAAATTCTAGTCGCCCCAGCCAGCACTGTTTTTTTTTCCCCAAATCGTGCTTTTTCGGGAAAAAAAATTCGGAAAGGGGAAAAAAATTTTGGGCTCTTTTCCCCATTTGGGGAAGAAAAATTTTGGGGATCGGATACAGAAAAGATGCATTTTCGTGCATTTTAGAAGGTCATAATCTCAAAATTTTCCGGCGCTTCGCGCCGATTGTAACTTTAATAATCATTATTA